>NW_006497279.1:2044109-2067059 GCF_000471905.2 Amborella trichopoda
TATATTCAACAATCAATACCCATTGGGTTTGCATAATTTATCCTTTGTCTGCTAGGGTATCAATCTGACGTCCGTTCAATATCTATCTCATGGTCACGCTCTCATGCTCATTGGCGCATCAAAGTGTAAGTTTCATGCGATGACTAAAAATACACCAACAAATGAACATTTATATTACCAGATAAGCCACTTGTGTCACTCATCACTTCATTTTAAGCATCGTCTCGCATGATGTGTTTTTATCAATAGGAATATCTTGACTAGTGCGACTGTAATGGCCTGAAAGTTGGACAAGGTGATCTAGCACAGTATATACAGTTTTTAATTTTCTTCTTTATACTGACTAGAACACATATAATCAACTCAAAATAAACCACATAAACAACCAAAACCTTGTCCATTTAAGTAACCGATCCCTCTCTCTCTCTTCTTTTTCTCTTCTTTTCTCTCTCTTCTTTCTTTTTCTTTCTCTCTTCTTTCTTCATCCTTCTCTTGCCTTTCTCTCCTCTTCTCGTACTCTCACATTTCATGTTTAAACAGTAGGATAGCTGCTGCCCCATTGCCTTCTCACCCCCTTTTCTACTCTTCTCTCTCCCCTCCCTCTCACGTCCCAAAGGGGAGAGGCCTAGCCGCTACCCCACTACCTTTCACCCCTCTTTCTCTCCTGTTTCACTCCCCTCCTACCCCCGCCTTCTCTCTAATCTCTTTCACGTCCTAAAGGGGAGCAGCATAGCTGCTGCCAAACTACCTTTCACCCCTCTTTCTCTCTTATTTCACCCCATTTCTCTCTCATCCCTCTCATACTTCAAAAGGGAGTGGCCTAGCCGCTGCGCCACTGCCTTTCACCCTTCTTTCTCTCATCTTTCATCCCCCTTCTCTCTCATCCCTCTCATAATTCAAAGGGGTGCGGCCTAGCCGCTCCCCCACTACCTTCCATCTCTCTTTCGCTTCTCTCTCACTCTTGCCTCTCCCACCTCTTTCATACTTAAAATCGGGACAGCAAGGTAGCTGCTGCCTGACTGCCTTTTCACCCCTCTCCCATCCTTCTCTCTCTCATCTCTCTCACATCTCAGGTGGGGACAGCAGGCTAGCTGCTGTCACATTGCTTTCTTGCCCACTCTTTCACTCTATCATCTCTCTTTTACCCCAAAGGGGAGTAGGATAACTGCTTCCCTGTTGTCTTCGCACTCTCTCTTTTCACCCCTCTTCTCTCATCCACACGACTCACACACTCTCTTACTCACACACTCACCCACTCTTCACTAACTTACACTCTCATCTTCTCTTCTATTCTTCTTCTCTATTTCCTTGCATCTCCTCCTGCACCTCCCCTCCCTCTCTTAAGATCGTCTGAGCTATTAGTCTCCACTTCGAGGAGCATGCGACACCGGTCTAGGGTGCGAGAGGTTTCTCCTCTCTTCTTCGTCTCTTCTTCTCTACTTCTTTACACCCCCTTTCTCACTCCCCCTTTCCTTCCTAAGATCGTCCAAGCCATTAGTCCCCACTTCAAGGAGCGTGCGACACCGGTCTAGGACGTGAAAGGATTCCTCCCTCTTCTTCTCTACTTCTTTACATCCCCTCCTTCACTTTCTCTCTCTCTCCTAAGATCGTCCTGGCTGTTAGCCACCACTTCGAGGAGCGTACGACACCGGTCTAGGATGTGAGATGTTTATTCTCCCTTCATCTTCTTTTCTTTTCTTCTTCTCTCTACCTTCCTCCCCCGTTTATCTCCCTCTTTATTGATATCTAGGGGGCTCTTCTGAGATTCATCCCGGATAGATTTACTTAGCCGGTATAGTTTCTCGTGAATCCTCTGGGGTATTGAGACCTTGAGCTCAATACCTTATTTGTCTTCCTGTAAAAACTTCCTTAGGGAGGTTACGCTGGAAGGCTGCCCAATTTATGAATAATTCTACTTTCTTCTCTGTTTTTCCTATCTCTCCCTACTCTCCTTCTCTACTCTATCTTATATCTCTTCTTTTATATTATTATTTACTAAACCCCCTTAAAAATCCTCCCAAAGACCACACTAGAAAGAGCGAGCAAAAGGGGACGGCATTCCAAGTTGTTCCATCAAGTGGGTACCTACGTTGTGTTATGTTTGCCAGGGAGCCAAATCCAGGCCGAAGGGGCTTTTTCACTGATCTAAAAGGGCATCAAGCCCTGATGCCTCCCGATCCCTACCAGGCAAGGTAAGCCTTACCTCGCACCCTTTCTTTTGTTGGTTCAAACCGAACACACATACCTCATCGTCTGACCCTTATCCTAACGGGCACAAGAGTCATCCTCACGCACACACGCGTGTGAACCCGAATGAGGGGGGCGCAAAACACACAAACGCGAGCTCTATTCTCTTCCTCTCTCTAGAACATGAAAGGGAGGGCTCGGAAGCAGTTTTTAAGAAGAGGGTCTTTCTTTCCTCCCCTCTGCGTGAGAGGGGGAGCAAGGAAAAATCTAGGGCGAGCCAAAGATATGTAGAGATTAGGCCTCTATTTATAAACTTTTCCAAGAGTTTGGATTTCTTAGGGTTAGTCATCTTTATGGAGATTAGATCTAGACCATTGATCATAGAAGACTTGTGGAGTAAGAGATTTGAGCCGTCCAATCCTTAAATCATCTATCATGATTCAAATGAATGTGCTAGAACCTTATCCTTCAGCTTCTTAAACCTAATCCCATTAAATAACAAAATATGAAAAATAATATCATACTTTCTTATCTCTTGTATAAATCTCTTATACCTACTGTGTTTGAATATTCAAACCTTCTTCAATCCTAAAACTTTCCAAAATGTAATATTTAATTGAATGCCTTGATTTGCAAGGCTTGAAAATAGGAAAGTATACCCAATATGTGGGGCGTGCCTCTCATGGGGCTCCCATGTGGGCCCCACACACATCCCATGGGGTGTCATGGTGGACCCCCCTATGGGTCCCATGCAAATAATAAATTATAAAATTTTAATTATGATTTTTATAAAATAAAAAATAAAAAAAAATTCTCCCTGAATGTACTAAAAAAATCAATATCACTCTATTTATAAATTTATTTGGCGAAAATAAAATATCCAGAGACTTCCAAATATTAATCAATGTAAATATCATTTAACATCAAAATAATTAATTCCAAGTAAGTTTGACAGGAATCAAATCCGACTAGGTTAAGGAATTATAAAATTATTGAAGCACTCCATCTACTACTGTGGACTATAATGCACACTCAATTTCTCAAACTAACTCAGCGGTTGCCATGACCCACAGACTATCGCATAGGTTCATGATTGGGGCACAAAAGCCAACCACTAGGTGAGGAGATACAATCCCAGTCTATGGATTACAAGTTCTTCCCTAAAGACACGTCCAAGATCATATAGACCTAAAACAACCATAGCTCTATGGTGTGTAAAGGTAGTCTCTAGCACATGTATGTACATCACCCTCATTTGCATTTCATTTTTCTAATACAGCAAGCATGTGTGCATGCAGTATGATGGTTCAAATATTATCCTTTGGATCTTGTCTCTACAAGCTTACCATCATACACAAAGGTCACACAGTCCTTTGGCTCTCTACCCTAGGCAACTCCGACATCATCAACGAATGACCCTGCTAACCTTCATCGGTTGTGCACTTAGCCTAGGTAATTAAGGGTTTTCCAACTCGACTAGCCTAGCATGTAAAACCAAGACTGAATATCGGCAAATAGTATTTTCCTATTTTGGTCCAATAGGACCATACTCCCATTGAGTTTAAGTTCCATTATATCAAAATATTGATTACAAGCTCTCATAAGGCTTTTAATTGCCATAGAAACCAAACAATCTATAGTCAGGTTACCTAAACATAGCTTTAGATTGTCAAATCTAAGAATGGAATCTCTTCTATATTTTGATGCCCAAGGGTTGCTCTGCACATTAAATGTATTGACATTTGTCACATAAGGTCTAAAATAGGTTGACATGTAGAAACATATCCATTTATTGATAAATAAGTGTGGGACTCATGATAATGAAAGGGTCCCAAACAGCTTCATCGGCTGTCACCATCTTTTTGACATCGTTCCACCCGAAGCCCGATTTGGCAAGCAATTATTTCACATGGTTGTAGGCAGCCTTTAAGGTTCTTACTTTATTTCCTAATTTTTCTTTTTTACATTCTTTCTTATATTTGGCTTTCATCGCCCTTACCGTGTTTTCTCTAAGCTATTGTGGTGAAAGTACCTCCCACCTTTCACTTTGCCTTGATCTCCTCGTCTGTGAGATCAATGAAATAGCTGTCTTGATTTGGAGTCCATATAAAATTCTTTTTTGTCTTGTTAGATTGTTCCTGAGATCAATGAAATAGTTGTCTTGATTTGGAGTCCATATAAAATTCTTTCCTGTTTTGTCAGATTGTTCCTGAGAATTTGCTTCTTAGAAGTCCATACATAAACGGAGAACACACCCGTAATCCATAGAAATACTCTTATGAATGTAGCTAAATACATATTGCCTATATTTGATCCAACATTCTATCAAACAAAATTTAAGCAAATCTGTTTTGGGGTCAACATTCAATGATTCTATCAAAAAATAATTAATTGGGACTATGTATTGAGAAGGTAAGGGATAACATGAATCCATTACACATAGTTATACAAACATTAGTGGATAAGATCAATCCATGAACTTGCCCTTTGATAATAATCATTTGTCTTTATAAGCAGAGTCAAAAATAGAAAACATCATATTTTCTCAATAAAGAGATAAAATTTATCTTGACATGCCCAATAATCTTTGTGTTCCACAAATCGAAGGCAACTTGGCCATGCGTTCAAACATCAGACATAGTTAATCATCTCAGATTGATTTGTCCAAACTCCAAACTAAACTAGGATAGTCAATTTGACACTGAGTTTAAGTAAATAATTAAAATTTTGGCACCATTTTATGCCAACCAAGAGGAAAACAAGAGCTTGGCCAACAATTAAGACGAACCATCTTAAACGTAGGGAAAATTTGCAAAAACCCCTCCAAAATGGACTTTTTACGCACTTTACCTCACTTAACTTTTCCTAACAAATACCCCCATACAAAAGTTCATTATTTTTGGATGAAAATACCCTTCCTCACTTAACAAATTATTTTCATTTGAGAGGGCGGTCTGGCATGTTGAACAAGAGGTCCCGCGTTTCATGGTGGTGGTCTGGCGTTTCATGGTGGCGGTCCGGTGATTATTTTTTACTGGAATGGGCGGTCCGACGTTTTGAAGTTGCGGTCCGGCATTTTGAAGGGGCAGTCCGGCATTTTGAAGTAGCAGTGAGCAGTCCGGCATTGTATAAGTGAGGTCCGGCGTTTCCTTTTATTGAGATCCGAAAATTATTTGTTACATGAGGCGTTGTACAAGTGTGGTCCGGTGTTTCATTTTATTGAGATCTGAAAATGATTTGTTACATGAGGGAAGGGTATTTTCATAAAAAAAAAAAATAACTTTTTGTATAAGGGTATTTGCTAGGAAACATGATTTTTTATGGGAAGTTACTAGGAAAAGTTGGGTTGGGGGTAAAATGCATAAAAAGTCCATTTGGGGGGAGGGGTTTGCAATTTTCCCTAAAAAGTACCCCAAGAATTAAATTTAAGAAGGTTAACTAAGGCATGACAAATATTCCACACTATTGCCATTCCACTCTCCCTTCTAGAAATATCTTATAGAAAAGAGGAACGTGAGTACTGCAGTCTTCTAATAAACATAACTTGTATAGATGGATATATGCAATGTGCCTCAACCCATAGCATAATCCGCACAAGATCTGCAAATTAGTGAACTGGAAACCACTAACCAAACATAAATGGTAAAAATGGGCAACAATCAACTCAAAATCTGATCTGCGTAGAAATGACTCATATACCAGCATCTAATCACACAGCTCAAATAAAAGGCAGAGGGAAAATCCCCAATACATACAAACATTCAACTTTCACAGTATATAAGAATTTAAACATTCATCTTTCAAAGTATTTCGAATATATTTTGTATAGTGCTGAATTTTATGGCACTTGAATTTCAATGGGTGTATGAACAATCACGTTACACAGTTTGGTTGGACTTTTGTAAAGGGACCTAAATAGAGTTGCAATCCTTGGATTTAACAGTGTGCGTATGTAATTAATATTGTTGTAATTAAAAGCAAAACTTGTCATACGTCATGTAATTGAATTGTATTTGTAGTTGTGCTTTGAGAATTTTTTCAAGTCTTGTAACTTCGACTTGATTCCATACACGGTCATGAATGGCTAGCAGCAGTGGCCCCATAGAGAACTAATTCTTTTTGATGGAATTTTTGAAGAAATTTTCGGAAGAGGATACTTATTGTCCACTATGCATCAATAAATCATTGTTAAGCCTAATTTTCTGGTTTGATAAAAATAAATCAAATTCAAGGTCCCTCTTATATGCAAAAATA
Organism: Amborella trichopoda; assembly: GCF_000471905.2. The sequence continues at coordinate 2,050,551 of NW_006497279.1, forward strand.
GGAACTCCCACTAGATTTGTGTGCTCAACTGACTAGGAAAAATAGGCCATGATACAAGGATGAGCAATAAAATATAAAAACAAACACACCACAAGAATATATATAGTTCATCCAGATGGGCGACATCCACAGACATGACAAACTAAAACATTTGTAGACCACTTCTCCCCAAATGAAATCACCAAACTATCTCCTATATCCACTACACAACTAAACTACTTTCTAAGAAGATAACCTTGAGACCACTTGACACTTTCTCTCGCTAAAAGGGGATACCATCCAAAATCTCTATGGGAACAGCTTCTCTATAAAAAATCATCATCTCGATTTGTAAGAGGAAGCCATAGTTTTTATATGGTGATTGCAAATAAGGCAGACCAATTTTATTTCCGTTCATTATTATGTATTAGAAATCCATACAAAACAGAGAAATCTAATGGATTTCTTAATCCATTAAGAAACTTATTAATATGAATATCAATCCCATATAACATGGGATATCTTTATGGTTGTGCTTTCGGAGATCGCCATATTTAACAATCTCCACCTTGCTTGCCATACTAGCACCATTGAATAGCTTTATTGTTTCTTTCCTTTTACCAAATAAAATTGTGTCATTCTTGTTCATGAAGATTGTGTATACCATCATATTTCTCCACCTCAAAGAAACATCCACGTATTTTTCCATATAACCTTTTTTTTTATTGAATGGACAAACCCAAGCGTTATACTGAAATACAAGCCTTAGAACTTGTCAGTATTTACGAACCCTCTTATACACTCTAAAAGTTTGATCACACTAGGATTGTGTACTTCAATGTTTTGAATTTATTTTTTGCAAAGTATAAACCATAATATGAGAAATAAAGAATAAAACACATACATCATAAAAAACATAAAGATTGACATGATTCATCGCAAAAAGGATACAACCATGTGCTGGGAAAACTGAAATTCACTATAGTGATGAGAGTTACATAATAAATTTTTAGACACAGAGTTGTCTCTCTAACCCTTGGCAAATACTAGTGGAGCAACCATTTTATACCAACTCTCCCGACCGACCTAGAACTCACTTCAAGGAGGTTTGCAACAGTGATTCATAGCACCAACAAGAAGCGTGGAATCACTTTTTATGACAAGAGGTACACTGTTCAAGTCTTGCTAGGGAAATCCCCTTCTCAAGTGCAAGAAATTCAGCTATGTTATTAGAATTGTTACCTAATGGAGCTGCAAATGCTACAATGAAACCGCCTGTATCATTTCTGATGATATCCCCACAACCAGCGTTACCTGGGTATTTCGAGGAAGGCCCATCAATGTTGAGCTTCAAAAAGTCTAAAGTAAGAGGCAACCAGGCCACATGAATTCGAATAGGGGGAGATACCAAACTCCATTGCAGGTTAATACTGGAAGCTATATTAAATTATGAGGAATTTAATGCCCAATTTTTTACTTTGCCAAGGATCTAACCAAATGGAAAATACAACATAGCAGTAGCTCCCTAGGTGTTCTCCATCATGGATCCAAGAATTCCACTCCATCTAAAGCTTCCAATTGGTAAGAAAAACATACAGTTCCAAACAAAAACCATATCTGCAGATCGAAATCTAAATTTAATCCACTTGGCTATCAGTGTCACTGTGGACTGCTCAAGGGAGAAGCGCTTCCCAAATCTACTAAGAATAGATCTCCAGACCTGTCTCGAATACTGGCATTGCACAGTGCTATGGTCAGAGAGCTCCTCCCCTTGGGAGCACAATTGGCATGTGGAAACCGAAGCAAGGTCCCTCCACTAAAAAATAGAAACTCTTTAAAGCAAAACCTGTTTATTTTTTTGCATTGAGTGCCACTGTCTTCACCTCTGTTTGCAACTTGGACAGGGTTGGATTTCTTATTGTCCTCATCCAAAAGAGTATGGCTTGCTTTGTATTCATGTTTGTTGTCATGCAATAGTCTAAATCATGAAGGCCTGTGCTTTCCTTTTTTTGATGAGGAAATAATAGGCATCCATGGATGGGCATCTATGTGACCACATGGTTGTGGATGGATAGAGTAAAATAAGGAGTTTGAAATTTTTTTGCAGCATTTTCCATTATGCTTTCCAAAAAGAACCAAATAGAACGATGGGAATACTGGGAGAAAGGACTTATAACATGTAACTAAAAATAATATGAAAGATTTTACTTGGCACACGGCTTTAGAGTATAATTGGGGTAAGAAAGCATATCTAGCCACTGTAATTCCGAATGGACAGTCAAGATTTATTGGTGATCACCCATATGCTCCGATATGGGCCTTAATCCTAGTCCTTGATCTCGTCCACCCACGAGGAATGACGATCCAGATGTGCTGAAATTATGGAATCCCCTATGATCAGCCATCACAGTATGTGACACAAACTAAACTTTTTTTATTTTTTTTGAACCAGAAGTGAAACAAACTAAACATATGAAAGGGGGAAAAGAAAAAAAGAAAGAAAAAATATATCTCTGACGTGCACATTCTAGTTCAATATCTTTGGAATCTTCTCAAGCAAATTATTTTATTAAGGACATGGGTCCCTTTGACACATCAACCACGGAGTTAGGGATACAACATGGGTTATTGAATGGACACAACTGCCATTGTTAAAGGGAGTTAAAGAACGAATATTCTTGGAAAGGAAACCAGAGTAAATGGTAGTTGCTTTTCATAACAATACCTCTTTTCGTAAAAGAAGTTGCATATGTCGAGGAAAAATAAAAATTTGAAGGCAGTGACATGGTAATGAAAACAAAAATTAAGAGCACATCATTAAGGTTTTAACTTTTAAGTTACCATTCTCTGCTAAATAGCTCTTTGCTATGAACATTGAGAAGCTCACAATTGCAATAACTCATAATAATCACAAGGAAGAGACCAGGCATTGACATGAAACATCAACAGGCCAAAAAGATGAGCTCCCAATGTATTGTTGCATTATGTGAAAATCATGAGCAATCATTCCAAGCACCAAGAAAGTGTCATCCCCTAATTAAAAGAGACAGTGTGGGGCAATCCACCTCTCCTCTCCCAACTTTCCTTCTCCATCCAGAAAAAAAAAGGAAAAAATTATTTTGAAGATGCAGAGAGAGAGAGTGAGAGAGAGAGAGGTTGAGAGGGAGAGAGCTCCTAAAACTGTTGCATTCAAGGTGCTCTCTTTCCTCTCAGCCCCATGGAGACCTAGAGAGAGAGAGAGAGAGAGAGAGAGATCGATCATGACATCCAATTCTTTGTGACTTTTTTTCCTTCTCAACCCCATTGAGAACCAGGCATCTGCTCTAGATCAAATGAAATGGTTTGCTCCCTTTCTCTCTCTAATGGCGCTCTAGGAACCAACCCAACATTGCTAAACAGCTGTGGTGCAGGCCAAGCTCCTGTAACACCAACACTATCAGTTTCTTCAACTTCAGGGCACTCTAAATCCACCCCAAAAAGCCTCACCCTCTTAACTCCATTCCCTGAGCTCATCTCACCACCATGACTTGGAACCCTAACATAGTACAACGACCCATTTGGTCTAGAACACCACAAAACACCATTATAATTATAGCCAACACCACCATTATCAATACTATCAGCACCATTAATACTACTAGTAGCGTGAATATTGTTGAGATTTCTATGCCATAACGGAATTTGGGGTGAAAGATTAGCTCTATGCTTGAAAGCAATGAAGAGCTTGCCTGAATGGCGAGAAAACGAGACGATGTCTCCTGCACAAAGTTGCTTCTCCTTCACAAAACGGCTCCACCCCTTTGTTAAGACATAGCTTTGGCTACTATTCCAATAAGAATACCTAAACCTCCATGGCTTGCCGGAATTGTCTTCAAAGCCTAGCAGAAGGCCTTTCTCATTCGATGTTTGGTCTAAAGGGAAGTATTTCTCCGCGTGTTGCTTCGGAATAACAAGTCGGTTAAGCTTTCCGACATCGCTTGGAGTCAGCGGCTTGTCAAACATGTGTTCTCTCTCTTCCTCCATTCTTTGAAGCTGGGTTTCCCTCTCTTCCTCTGAATCTCTCTCCTCTCTTTCTTATTCTGCAAATTCTTCTTCTTTGACGAATTCCTCCTTTTGTTTTGTGCTTGTCAGCCTCCAATTCCTCTTACTAAGCTCCATTGCTTACCTGCTTGAGGGCATTTAAAGAGATGCTATCTTTGGTGTAGAAAAAAAAAAAGGGGGAATCATGAGAGAGAAAATTAACAAATACCGATGAGGGTACCTGTGCAAGTGGTATGATGTAGAACCCACATAGCAATCGGTTGAGGAAACGTTATTTTTGAAGTACAAGAGGATTTAAGGTTTGCAGGCAAGAAGAGGGGAATGAATCGATGGCTTGTGAGAGAGAGATGAATATTCCACTGCAATAAGGAAGCAATGAGGTGGGGAAGGATGCTACCATGGAAAAAGAACGCTTTCTCCCTTTCCTTTCTTCCTTCTCCCCTGCCAAATGACCCTCTCTCTATCTATATCCCTTATTGGGGGCTCCCCCAATTTGCTTTCTCTCTCTAAAACTGGGCAAGTGCCTGGTGTTGAATGGTTAGTGAGATAAAAGAGCGCTGAATTCCCCCACCCCACAAATAGAGAAATGGGTTTTGCTCAGGGCATGGACCCAATGAATTATATGGGCCTCCCCTATTTGGCTGGGGCTCACGTGAGCTTGTCAATGTCATAACCTAGTGGCCCATTATTGGGTTTTGGCAATTTCTAACTAAGTTCAAACCAGCTGGTCAGGGTGAACAGAGAAGATCTTTTTCCTTTCATTAAAAATGAGGAGGCCAATTAAAGGGATAAGATATCCATGGAGTGATTAAGGGCCAGGCATCTCTCTTGGTTTGGTTGGGGTTGGATTCTGACCTCCCTCGCTCCCAATCATCATCTTGTTGGTCTAACCAAGAGATATTTGGCTTGATTTCCAAATGTGTACAAAAACCCATTTCCCATTCTCTCTCCTCTCCTCTTTTTAGGAGAGAGAAAGTCCCCACAATGCAAGCCCCACTCACTTCTTTGGAAAATATACTGGTCTCATATAGATGTTTTCTAGTTAGTTCTGATGTAATCCCTGTCCCTCTCTCTCTCTCTTAGTATGCTCTTATAAACCACATATTCTCTCTCTGCAAACAGACAAAAATTCCATACGCATGAATTTGTCACTCTCCAGTTAATAATCATTATCTTCTATCTATCTTTAAGTTTGGTTTGTCTGAAATTATTTTTTAAAAAATATTTATACATGAAAAAATTTGGTTTAGTGTGGGAATTATTTCATGTCAATTCATCTTAACAAGTCTTTTCACATTAATTGGTAATTTATTTATATAAAAATATTTCCACACATAACCGAATGAAAGAATTTTTTCATATAAAAATATTTTATGAAAAATAATTTGACGCTAATCAAAAGTGCACCTCATAACGGTATCTCTCTCTAGATATATAGACACATAAGAACGCAGGTTTATCTCTCAAAAAAATAGTTCCATGACATACACATCAGATGTTTAAACTCTCCAAAATATCCTCTCTCTAAGGAAACTCTCCAAAATATCCTCTCTCTAAGGGCTTATTTGTACCTTTCTTCAATGAATTCTTAAACCCACATTCTCTCTTCAATGTGAAAGCATGAAATTATAGAAGAACACACACATCAGGTCCTCTCTCTCTTTCTCTCTCTAGGTGGGCACTGGCGCCCACATGAGGAAGATGCCGTGCAGAGCAATTCATGGGGTTGGCGTTTGACAATTAATCCGTTGCCCAACGACCTTCTTTTTTATCATCTCAGTAATGGCAGGGACCTTCACTTTTTAAGCGACCACTTTCAACACTGCAATTAACAACCTACTGAGGGTTTCCTTATCAGTAGACATAATTATGGTTATCTCTCTCTCTATCAGTGTGACAAACAGGCATAAACACTAAAGCCACTTTCTGACCCCTTCCGCTAGGCTAAAATATAGGGGGTCCTAGTGAATTTTAGGAAATGATGGGTGCGCTTGAAAGCTGAAATAATGATGCCTCTAATGCCATTCTTTTTTATACCAAACTTAAAATTCTAGCAAATTTAAAAAGTTCTTTTATTTATGTCCTCATGTTTTCAACATTCTACTTATATCACCCTATATTTTAAAGAATAAAAATATATGAACCATGGTGTGATCAAAATGAGTAAAACCTCATCTCATAAAGAAAATTGCAATTCAAGATTTATAAAACATTTACATCTATCATCTTGGCTTTGAGCATTATAGTAGTTTTGAAAAAATAGGATTTCAAGCTCTAAAGATAATGTTATTGTAACAAATTATCTAGATGTCTATATCACCTTAAAAATAAGTGTTCATAGATCCGCACGTATCATTTTTTTAGTTTCCAATTTCATTATCGGTTTTGACATTTGGTTTTAGTACCATCATTTAGATTTCCATTTCTGAAAGTGCTTTCTTGATGAAGATTTGAGGTGAGGCATTTATTTTATTTTCATAAAGCATAGGCATTATGGAAACCTTATCCAAATTCTATATATACTTATTAGGTTGAGGAATTAATAACAACCTAAACGGTTTTTACTTTGTTTCTTAAAAAAGTTTAATGTTCAATGAATGATATTTTTTTGTCAAATCCTTCCTAACATGGCATTGGAATCTAATGCTAGTGAATGAAACAACATTGTGGGAATTTTTCTTTTAATGTTTGTCGGAGTTCTTCCAGTTCATTTGAGACTAGGTTCTCTAGAAAAAGGGCAGAAATCTCCCCTTGATCACCCAACAACTTCTATACCTTTATTTTTGTTTGTCCTAAATTTAAACACCTTTTTGTTTGGGAAAATCATTTTATGAGTAAGGGGACGCATTGCTACATTTACATCCCCCGAGATACAAAGTATTCATTTTAAAGATGGATGATATTGGGCAGTCTATTTAAAAATAGTTGAAACTAACTATCCAAATGTTTTTTTTATAAAACTATTATTTTAAATATTTGAAATTTTTTTATTTTTCTATATTCATGACCTCCATATTAGAGATTATATGCCTAAAAATATTTAAGTCTAAAAATCCATCTCAAAAGTAGATTTTTAAGAGGGACTCATTTCTACATGGACGTGTCCTTTTGTTTGAATGGTAAGACGTGGCCTCACCAAGTTCCACTGCATAGAGACTATATAAGGCACGTGGCTTACATGAGACCAAGAGAGAGCTAGACGATTCAATAATAAAATACTGATATATGAACTTCATGAACAAGCAAAACATAAAAAATAACTATAGTTTCAAACCCTTAATGAGGCATGTATTATTGCACTGTTCTTGAATCATAGATGGAGAATAAAAAAATTCAGTACTGCAGTGCTTATGAATTATACAAAGAGAAAAAAAAACACAAAAAAAATGGGGGGCTGTATTAATTTATTATATACCGAACTAGGGTGCAGACAATGTTAAAGATAACATTGTTTTAATAGCCTCATGTACTATTTTTGGGGATTTATTAATGCCCTCCTGTTTTTGTTATGGGCAGTGTCTTTTTTTTTGTTTTTTTTTCTTTTTCCATTTCAGAATTGGAAATTTTCATTTTAGGTTGTCGTCAGGTACATTTTGTTTCCAATGGATAATATAATTTTGAGTCTAGATCAGGTTCTCAAAATCGTCGGTTTGTATCGCCTAGGGCTAACTAGAATCGCTTGGAATCCGACCGAATTGGCCAAGTGGTATCGGACCGATTTTTGCCTGAAATTATGATTATCCAATTTTTAGAAAATCGGACAATTTCCGCATTTGATTTACAGAATCTAGTGTTATTGGGATTGGTCCAGTAGAAATTTATTTGAGGCGGATTGCTAGCTTGTTGAATAAGTGTACAAAATTCAAGGACTTCTTAAATATGATTTAAGGTGGGAAAAACATTTTACAATTCCCCAAAAGCAAAAGGAAACTATGATTTCGATTTACGAATTCATTGATCATGGTTTTTGGCTACAAAATAGTGAAATGCAGCTAGCCACATAACATAATGCCACAGTTTTTTCCCTCAAAAAATGTGAATAATTTTCAGAAAGAGTCCGAATTTTTTGGCTCAAACCTAGGGACTACAAATATGGCTGTGGGTGAGGTGGAAAGTGAAAACAGAAGTACAATAAATAAATAAATAATACAAAAACAACGCTTCTAAAGGTGAAGCAAGAACTAGGTTAAATTGTTCAAAAAATAGACAAGAAAAAGCTAAAAAACGGAAAAAACTGGCCGGCTGCACTAGGCAACAGTTTTGACTGGTTCAATGATTTTAGTGCTTGAAGACCCTATCAGATCCGCTAAGGGGTTGCTAGGGAGTTCCACCAGGGTCTTAATTGTTGGGATGTGAGAACCCTCTTAGATGTAGAAACATGAACCGCAAAAGTTATATCGTGCCATGATTATATACTTAATATTATATACTTAATTTGCTACAAACAAAATTGATGAGAGTATCACTATAAACCAAGCACAAGAAATAAACTAGAAAACACATGGAGAAAATGTTTACGTCGTTCACCATAAAGAAGTTACATCCATGGTCGTGGTAATGTAAAATCCATTATATCAATAGCAGGCCATAGAGTTACATCTTCATCCCTAACAAAAACCAACATGAGCAATTCTTTTAGACCTGCTTTCCAAAACGACTTCTCCTGCTGATTTGTCTTCTCTATTCCATACTTAAACTAGTGTCCCAAGAGAGAACCCAGAGAGCAACATAGGTTTTTTCTCACTAAAATAGGGATACTACCTAAAATCTCCATTATAATCACTTCTCTACAAAAAATGTATCTCTCACTACTTTAAATAGGAACCATCACAATATTTCTCTATCCAGGAAACACACTTTCTCTCTATGTGGAGGCTTTGCCTCTTTATGGCCGAGGACTACGCATCTCTCTTTAGTAGAAGCCACATCTTCCCTATGGTAACCCCAAATTGGACACATATATTTTTTCTCATTCCCTACATATAGAATATTAACCCCACATCAGATTATCTCAAAACCTAAGAAATATAACTTAGAATCTTAATCTAGTTGGACTTCTATTTTCATTACCCAATCTTAACTATAGTTATGATAGTATTTTAGTGGGTGGTGACTTTACTATCACCTTTTCTAACAATTTCCAAATTGATAGCAAAATTATGCTCATCATGCCAACAACCACTAGATAACTTTCTTATTTCTTCATTTTTGTCAAGTAAATCCTTTTGTCGTTATTATTGTAAAAGATTGTGCTCGCTATCATATTTTTCCATGTAATTTTCTTTAACAAAATGCACAAACTCAAGTCTTGTACTAAACAATATATTGTAATACCACTTGTTAGAATTCAAGAAATAGCTAGCAAGAAATTAGTGAGTACAACGCGTATTTTGAGCATGAAACATAAAGTATGAAGGCAAACACACTAAAAGAACACAAAATGGCTTATGTGGTTCTCCTGAAGGAGTTACATTCACAGGTATAGCAGATTTCTCTTCTTTTTTTTTTTTTGGTAAGTAAAAATTGGTATGTTAATGGGGATTTAAGCTCCTACCTTTCGGTGAAAATGGAGTCAGAGACTTCACCATGAGGCTCGGTAAATTTCTCTTCCCCTGATCAAAAGCATCATGCAAGCATAACTAGCCTTAAAATGGGATCTCACTCTCTCTAGATTTGCCCACCAAAAGGCTTACAATAACTCAATTTTTTATCTCTTTTTACAGATGCTAATTTCTCTCCCATTCCATATATATATAAATTTAGGACTCCCATACCACACATGAAACTTCCCATACAATGTTACATATATCCAGAAGCCTAAGAGGTATAACCAATAAACCTAATCTAATTGTTCTATTTTTTAAATCCAATCTTGACCCTACATATGGTAGGATTTCTATCGGATGGTGATTGTATCTCTTACCTTTCCTATACTTATGATGGAATTGCACCCCTTGGTCACACTCTTTGTTCTTTTTCACCCAACCTTATATTTTGACTTTCTGCCTCGTACTTGATCATGTGCATAACGCCGTTGTTGATATATTCATTAATTTTTTGACTGGACAGCCAAATATTACGAAATGAAAAGTTTGAAATTTAAGTTTTTTTTCATGTTGAGCTCGGATCATAGTTTTTATCGAGTGTTCCCAAAATCAAACCGGAATGGTTAACTATATATGGGCCTGGAAGCCGTTTAACCAGCTTAACCGGCAAACCGGTCGATTTAACTGCTCTAACCGAACATGTCCCGAGTGGTCAAAAAAGTGTAAAATAAAAAAATACAAAAAAAAAATTCTACAAAAGTATAAAAAGCATATAAAGAATTATTAAAAAAAAACACATTCAAATGAAGTTGAAAATTAATGAAAAACTGGATTTTAACTATATTTTTCAAGGGCCATTTTAAAAATTTTCTAAAAAAAATGGGAAAATATAAAAGTGACTGTTAATGATCAAAATAATTTTTAATCTTTACCATATTGTAAATAATATTTAAAAATGCATTACAAATCAAATTCCTTATTTTTTAGAATTTATATATATTTTTTTGATTTTTTTTTTTTTAAAATACTGGATGATCAACCAAACCTCCCAAAACCTTCCGATCTAACCGGGCTGTTAGCGGTTAGATCGGACGATTTTGCGAAAAATATTTTTATCCACAAAACAAATACTTTCAAGTGGACCATTTCACAATATAAATTTCTAAAAGGAAATCAAATTCAATTTTTGAAACTGATTTCAATTATTCAAAAATTAATTAAATAGTAGAAAATCAAAGTTTGAATATGATTTAAATGAGATTTTTTATTATTTAAAAACGGTTCCAAAATTAATATTTGATTGAAAATTCCATCGATATCAGATTTCAATTTATTTTAGCAAATTCTTGAATTATTAAAAATTTTATTACTTATTTTTGTATAGATTTTTTTTCTTTGAAGTGGGACAATTCGACTAGGATCCGGTGAATTATTAAAAATTTTATTACAGATATTTGTATAGATTTTTTTTTCTTTGAAATGGGACAATTCGACTAGGATCCGGTGATCAGCTTCAATAGGAAAATTCAACTCGGATCCACTGATCCAACTAGAATTTTCAAGTAACCGAGCTAAACTTCAATTCTCATTTTTAAGAGAAATATACACAATGAGACCATTTACTTTTGGGAAAAAGTTTATATAAGGTTGCTTGAAAAACCTTTTGATTGATCATCTCGACATCGAGATATATGACCATGAAAAATAAAAAAAAATTTAAGTCTCAGAAATAGTGAATTTTACAGCATATTATCTACACCGTCTATTTTCATATGTTTATAGATCTACTTGATTTTAACTATTTTTGAAATTTGAAATTTTATAATTAGATATAAAAATAGATATTGAGATAATCTTAAGAAAATTTTACATCAAAATTATATACCATGATAAAATTTCAAGGTGCACCTTCCTCTACAACTACGGATGCATCCGTATGCCAACTGCACATTTACTTTTGATACAAGGATGACACAATCATCATTAAGCATTAGAATTGAAATCAGGCCATTGAGGATATGTCATTGTTTAGGCACAAAGTCCAAAAATTTTTAGATGTGGTTGCATACTTTTATCTACTGGATTTCACATCCAATGGCTAAAAATGATTTTGACCTCCTTGTACCAAACATATATAGCATCATAATACACAATCCTATTTTAAAATATTGGCTACAAGTGTCATCAACATTGCTAACTTTAGGTTATAGCTTGCATAAGCAATGTTCAAAAAATTAAACTGGCCTCAGAAACCAGCCAAGGGTTGGGTTCGAGAAACTGGCAAATCTGCTTGTTCAACCGACCTAACTATGTAGGTCCCAACCAGTTCAAAAAGCGTTTAAAAAATACAATAAATATAAAAAATTCGAAAAATATGTAAAGTATATTTAAAGCATGATTAAATTAAGCACATCCCCATGAAGTTGAAAAGCAATGAAAGAAATGGATTTTAAAAATTGATTAGTGCCTAGGAGTATTTTTGAAATTCTCTAAAAAATACGGGAAAATGTAAAAATTAGTATTCAAGGCCAAAAAACCTTCTCAATCTTTGCCAAAATGAAAAAAAATACTAAAAAACACATTGCAGATAAATACCTTATTTTTTTAGATTTTATATATTCTTTTAAAATTTTTTTAAATACCTGGCCGAACCACCAAAATTGGATTGGCTAGTGTCCGGTTCTAGTTTGACTTGCCAGTTTCGGTTGGACTGGCCGAGTTTGTGACCATTGTGAATGAGTGAACTGTATCTACAATTTATTTGGGGATGAGATTTCGATAAGGCCTAGGCTTTATGAAAATATAATAAAGCTTCACCTCAAATACTTGTTGGAAAAGCACATTCGGCAACAAAAATCTCCAAAATCTCCATGATGGCTGTAAAATCAATTTTTAAAACCGCCAATGAAATTCGAAACTAAAAAACTGGTACAGATCTTGCAGATCTATGAACATTTATTTTTAGGCCAAAATAGAAGGTCTAAATAATTTCTTATAATACAAATTACTTTTAGAGTTTGAAATTTGTTTTTTTTTTTTGCACACCATGATGTTTAAGATAAAATGATTGATGTTAAGGTTTTCTAATGCTTGAATTGCAATTTCCAATTGAGTTATGAGAGGAGGCTTTACTTATTTGGATAGGGCAGGCCATTTTCCTCTATGTGGGGGTCGAAATTAAGATATTTGCTGGATTTGGTGAGTATAAATTTTGAATCCGAGGGAGCATGCTTCTCAACTAATTCTAAAGACATATAATTCGTGGTGAATTTGGATCTTGTTTTTGGGAGATGTGAAACTCGTGCTAATGTTATGCAGGGTAAGTACTGGCAAGTACTTTCGTTATGGAGTACGCATGGGTGCGCCTCAATCACGCGTCTTTGCTGTTTATATTTATATATAGAGAGAGGGCCAAACAGTAGCAGTAGAGAAATATGTAATAATACATTATTACGTGAGAAACAGTTTTTACAACATTTGAAAATGTTGTTTTATTGAAGTTTGTATAACATTATGCAGTAAGGTGTACCTCAAAAATTCATTTGAAAATGTTGTGTTATTGTCGAAATACCTTCATTGATAATCTCAATATCACGATTCACCGATATGAAAGAAAAAAAATAGATTTTCAAGTCCTAAAAAATAACTACATTATGAAGAAAAATTCCAAGATTTAAGGATTCAAGCAATTGATAAGTAAATTAAATTAGCATCACCTAATTTTTACAACTTAAAAAGAAAAAGTATATGAAAAGATTATTTATTTTTAGTACAAAAAAATTATATTCACTCTTATCTATCAAATTTCAAATAAAGAGGTTATAAGTGTGTCCCTAATAAGACTCAAACTTTTAAAATAAAAAATTATCAAATTCGATAGTAAACCCGAAACCGCTCACTTTCGTATGCAACTGTCAGAAGTGATTGTGACCTCTTTCTAACAGCGATTAATGGTCTACTTATCTCAATTCTTGTTATTGGAAAAGTTATTTCTGCCAACCTCTGCCTCTTTCTTTTTTTTTCAATTGCTTGGAACTCTGGCTCTCTCACGAGACGACACATCATTTTCATTTTTCCGTAGATATAAAAGGGTCGATATTTAATGTGATGTATAAAACATATGAGGGGAGCCTTATCGTTATCTTCATCACCAAGGTAACAGCAAGTATTTTGTTGGGAATCACAAAGAACGGCGATGTGGGCCTCAAAATATGACTGCTTAAAGTACACATGCACAGCTTTGATCCCATTCACATTAAAAACAAGTAAATTTGCTCCCTCCGTAACAAGAATATTTTTAGAGAGAGAGAGAGAGTATGGAAAGGTTGTACCATACAAAGGTAGCCCTAGAGAGAGAGTGCGCTAATGGCCGTAACTCTACACTGAGAGGGTAGCAGATCAAGGAAAACCCCATATGAAAGTAATTTGCTATAGAGAGATAGAGATATTTAATCCAAAAGAAAACCATGGGAAGAGGGAAGTATCAAGGAAACCCTAGGGATGGATTACAACATGTAAAAAGACCCTAGAGAAAGGCTTTATTAAGTAAATAAAAAATAAAAAAATCTAGAGAGAGATCTAAAAGCAAGGAATAACCAGAGGGATGCCGTTTTTATGCGGCCAGCCTGCATAGTGTAGAAATGCAAGCTTGGCAATTAATATATTCTTTAAATATAATTTAATCTTAATTTTATACCATCGATTAATGATCAAACTTATAAGGGAGAGGGTTGTAAAGAGAGAAGTGAACGAAGGAAAAGCCAATAGACCCTATAGAGGCAAGAAATGCCAATATTAAGGCATGCATCTGTCTCTTTCCCTCTCTAGCATGTGCTCTCTCTAGCATGCACACAACACAACTTGGTCCAATACAATATTGGGTATGGGCGACTTGCACTGTACTTGAGCAATCACACAAAAGTATTGCAACCTCTCTCTCTCTCTACTCTCTGTGCGACCACGTTGCCTTCTGCCTTTATCGGATTAATTTTTGTTTTAGCTGAATCAGTGGGGATATCGGCCCCTATCCGTTTTATTGAGCATCGAAAAATGTTACATTTGAACATATTTTATACAACCCTTGACAAGAAAACACTAGCGATATCAGATACATGCATACATAACCCATGCTTTGTATCTATTATGAATTATTTGTAGGTGCATGCGTGCCTTTCTCTCCAGGTTGATGGTGGGGCCCATCGGATCCAAATATGCTCTCCTCTCTCTCATCATCGTTTTCTTTCTCTCTCTAAAGCGCCTACGCACTAACAACAAAAGCAACTGCACAATTTGCTTTCCCCACCACTACCTCATAAATTTCAAAACGCCGCTCACAGTTGGCTCTAGGCAGAGCGGCGTGGACCATCTTTACTACAACTCACGCCAATTAACACGCCTACACATTCTCAGTCTCACACACTCTCTCTCTCTAACTCTTTATCTCATACGCTCGTTCTTATTATGCTTTTTCTTCCGGTAATTCTCATATTTTTTCTCAATTATTAATTAAACTCTTTTGTATTTTGAGTTTCTCTTTTTGTGCGCGTCTCGGTTATAAATTTTATAATTAAAGATGAAAAAATATTTTATGGTATCACAGATTTTCAATATTGAAATCATATTTCTCGACACTATTTGAAGGTCGGCTCAAATTTGATTGTTTAAAGAAATGTTTATATGGAGCCCATACTCTAAACAATCAAATTAGTTCTCACTAGAAGAAATTGTTTTGATGCCCAAATATTCTCAAATTGATCATCTCGACATCACGATGAATGGACATGAGAAAAAAATGGATTTCAAGTTTCGAAAATATTGCATTTTGGACCGTCAAGTTTCAAGATTTTTAAGTTTTCATAGATCTACTTGATCTATACTATTTTAAAGCTTTAAATTTTGTAATTGAAGATGAAAATATATTTTAAGACTATCACAAAGATTTTTAATATTGAAACCATATTGAAGGTGGGCTCTATTTGAAGGTGTTTAGAACCATATTTAAGGCTATCACAAAGATGTCCAATATTATCGATACTATTTGAAGGTGGACTTTAATTTGATTGTTTAAAGCGTCGACTCTATACAAACCGCACCCATAAAAGAATTGGATGAAACTGACCCTAGAAAAGGGAAACACAAAAGAGAAAGAAATGGTCTCTTTCTCTCTCTCAAGGAAATTCCCCCCCCCCCCCTCTCTCTCTACAATGGTGAAAAAAGTGGTCACACATGATCCATAGCATGGCGAGTCCTGGTCCCAAAATTGGGTGTGGGTGCGTGGTTCCTATCAAGTACATAAATACAAAGAGACAAAAGGGCTATATATTATAGACAGGGACATTATATTGCAAGCATCATTCATGAACCAACTCATCTCAAAACCCTAAAATATGAAATGTATGGCCATGCATTCATTCTACTCATGCATGCGCATGTATCGTGTTGGTGGACGATCGGTACTGCTGGAAAATGACTGAACTACCAATTTATAGATATTACAAATGTACCCATTACATGTCAAGGGATTCACTGTCCTTGTTATTTTCTTTTTTGCAATATTGTGAGGACCCCTAATCATGTTACGTGTTTATATATGTGCGTGTTCTAGAGAGAGAAAGATAAAGAAGCCACATGCTCATAGAGAGAGAAGAGATAGAACGCACAAGGCGGCCAATGTAATGCCCCACTCTTTTGTCTGCCCCACTCTTTTTGTTAGTCATTTTTTTTCCGTGATCTTATTTTTTTTGTTTATACACATTGTCTTTTTTTTCACCTTTGTTAATGGAAATTTTATGTTATACGTTAAAAAAAAAAAAAAAAAAAACAAAAAAAAAAAAAACAAAAAAAAAAAAAGAAAAGAAAGTAAAGGAAAAGGTAAACGTTACGTTACGGTAGGTAGTAGTACACAGACGTAAGTTAGTAGGTGTCTACTCCTCGAGTAGTAGGT
>NW_006497279.1:2075657-2161288 GCF_000471905.2 Amborella trichopoda
GAGAGAGAGAGAGAGATTCTAAGTGGGGCGTACCCCTTTTGTGGGATATGAGAGAGAGATGGGAATTAGGTGTTATAGATAACGTGTAGAGATTTGGGTAGGGGTCAATCCCCTTTTTATAGTGCTTGAACAAGATTAGGGTTTCTTAGGTTTTCCTTGGCTTGCGTCTTCTTGTGAGATTGAACATGAGAACTATTGACTTTGGGTGACTTGTGGGGTGAGAGATTTGAGCCATCTATTCCATAGATGGGTCATCAACATTAATGAAGGTGCTAGAACCTTTATCCCCTATTCTTAAACCATTTTCCCATTAATAGAAATCAAACAAAATAATTCCATTCATACTATAGTGCTTACCAAAATTATATACAAGTCTTCTCATGCTTTCCAAAATATCCTTTGAAAGCTTTCTCCAGGCAAAATCCTTATAAAACACTTCAAAGTTTTCTCTTCAAGCCCATGAACTAACACAAGGAAAGTTTCATTAAGTAGGGTGTGCCACCCTAGGTGGGATTTCATGGGCCCCACCCACATCCAATGGTGAGCCCATTCACATATTGGGCCTCTCATGCAATATTAAAATTATTAAAATTAATAATATGATTTTTAGAAATCCATAAAATCAAATTTGATTATTTAAATCAATCTAAAATCAATATCGCCGTCTTTATAAATCTAAATTTGATAAATAAAATAGAGATCTAGAAAAAATCAAATAGTAATTCTAAAAATCATATATCATTAAAACAAACATAATTAAATTAATTAGATGGAAAAATGATCCATATGGTTTAGGAATTAAATAAATAACATTGAGGCACTCCACCTTCAACTGTGGACTACAGTCCACACTAGCTTTATCAAACCGACCCAGTGTTTCCCATGACCCACGGTCCATGCAGGGGCTCATTAGTAGGTAACCAAAGTCTGGCCAATAAACCAAGGGGTCCTAGTTTGTAGATTTCAGGTTCTCCCCTAGAGACGTACCAAGATTGCTTGAACCTGATGCGACTACAGCTCCTATAGAGCACAAGGGTATCTCTCGCACATGCATAAGCTTCACCTTAAAATGTGGCCCGCTTTTCCGAAACAGCTATCATTATGCATGCCATGTGGTGGGCCCCTGTCTTTAAAGGCCACCATCACACACAAGGGTCACCAAGTCCCTCGGCTCACTCATCCAGATATACTCCTACCTCATCAAGGGATGACTTATTAGAACCCTGATCAGATAGTTTTCTATGCCTAGGTAACATATGTTTTTCCTAACTGACTGGCGTAGCTTGTCAAGCTCAGTCTGGTATTAACAAACGTCGTTTACTTAGTATGGTTTACAAGGGACCACACTCCCGCTGAGTTCATGTTTCACTAAATCATTTCATTTTACAAGCACTCATAAGGCCTTTAATGGCCATATTCACCCAACAATGCCTTCGCACAACATGTACAATTTTTCATATACTTCATTACATATTCTCACAATAGTAGCATGATTATCACAATATATTGTGACCCTAGTTAATAGTACTGGCCATAGGGGTATGTCATCGAATAAGTAATTTAGTCATCCTAGCTCTTTACCAGCAGAGTCTAAAGCAGTAATTCAGACTCCATAGTAGAATGTGAGATACACTTTAATTTATTTGAACCCCACAATATTGCACTTCACACTAATACAAAAATACATCAGGATGTTGATTGTGAATCTTGGATTTCCTTGTTCTAATTGACATCACCATATCCTTCTAACACTTGTAAATAGCTCACATAATCTGTTCTATAATTGATAGTTCCTTTCAAATATCTTAATCCTTGAGAGATAGAAACCTAATACTTTATACCAAGGTAACTTAAATATTTACTAACTTTACCCACTGCATAAGCAATGTCAGGCCTCATGATCCTCATTGCATACATTCAAGTATATTCTATTTGAGATACACATCTTCCTTAATTTTTCTTTAAATTTATAAGAGGAAATATTAGGTAGAAAATGCATTACTATCAGTACCTTGAAGCTTATGGAGTATTTTCTCTATGTAGTGAGATTGAGTCAATATTAACTCATTTTCTTTTTTTCATTATTTTGATACTAAATATTACATCAGCCTCTCCTGAATTCTTCACCTCAAAGTTCTATATGAGGACTTTCTTAGTTTCCTCCAAAATTTTCAGATTAGTACAAAACATATGCAGGTTGTCTACATATAACATTATGGCACATAAAGAATTTCTTTGTTTACTATATACACGCATTGAAGAGTTTATTGTGCCGTTGTTTTGGTGCTTGTTTAAGTCCATAAAGAGATTTAACTAATTTACATACTTTGTTCTCGTAACCTAGCATAACAAATTGTTCGAGTTGTTCCATATAGATTTCTTCATCTAAGTCATTATTCAAGAAATCAGTTTTTCATCTATTTAATATATGACTAGATGGTTAATATAGGCTATTTCTAAAAACAATTGTATAGTAGCAATTCATTCCACAAGTGCATGTGTCAAAATAATCAATGGCCTCTTCTTGTTCAAATTTTGGCTACTAATCTTACCTTGTATTTATTAATAGAACCGTCATCAATATTTTTTCTTTTAAACATGCATTTACAACCTACGGGTTTTAACAAGCAAAAGATCTACAAATTTCCAAGTTTTATTTGTAGTTATGGATTCCATTTCACTATTGATAACTTCCCTCAAAAAGTTGCATCTCGTGATGCTAAGGCTTTACTTAATGATGTAGGATCTTCCTCTATATTTGAGACTATTGTTATGGAATTATTATGATTGGCTGTAACTAGATAGATATAAAACTTTGGTGAAAAGTTATAATATGGGTCACTTCTAATTCTTTTACTTCTTCTGGGTTCTATTTTCTCATCATCACTGCTATTTTCTCTAGGTTCTTCATCAATAGTTTGATCAACCTCATGATCATTTTCAATTGGTAGAGTACTTGTTTTATCTAATCCGATATTACAATTGATATTTTCAAAAAATTCAACATCTCTATATTTCGTTATTGTTTTAGAATTTAGAATTTAGATAAAACAATCTATATGATCTATTATTTCGTGAATATGTTACAACCACACATTTGGTGGGTTTAGGACATAATTGATTTCTTTTAAGATCTAGAAGTCAAACATATGCAAGGCAACCTTGTGCCTCAAGAAAATTTAAAAGCGACTTTTTATCAAACCAAGGTTCATAAGGGGTTCGATTATTCTTTTTATATTCAATTTTGTTCAATATAGAGCATGATGACAATCATGCTTCACCCCATAAATTTAATAGCAAAGAAGTACAAATTAATATAGCATTCACCATTTCTATCAAAGTTTTATTTTTTTCTTTCTACTTGCCCATTTTGTTGAGGGATATATAGAACAATAACTTGATGAATAATACCATTATCTTCATAAAATTCATTAAGATCATTTTGTACGTACTCTCCACGCCTATCACTTCTTAATATTTTCTTACTAAGTTGATTTTTCACTTCTGCTTTGAAAACTTTAAATTTTTCAAAAGCCTTATTTTATTTCTAAGCAAATAAACATAAGCATATCTAGGAAAATCATCAATAAATATAATAAAATATTGCACATATTACTATGTATAAATCTTAAGTATTCTTCATCTTTTTTCTACTGATACGAATGGTTCTCTAGTTATTTTAACTCCTGCACAAACTTAACATGTTTAATTACAAATTAATCACGATTAGAAATCAATCCTAGCATAACTGAATATTTAATAGAACCAAAGTCAACATGCCATAATTTACCATGCCACACATTGCAAGAAGACATAATATAAGTAGGAGACTTATACATTACATTAACAAAAAAAGTTTAAACATACTGAATTACCCAAAAAAAAAACCTAGTTTAAACATCGCATTGTAGGAGTAACCTTTATCAACAAACACGTCATTTTTAGTCAAAATGAGTTTGTTAGACCTCAATAACCATTTTGAGACAAATTTTGTTCAGGGACAGAGTCCCACTCAAGTTTTCTTTTTATATTTGGTACATAGTAAATATTTTCCAACGTCAGAACCCTGCCCAAACTAAACTATAGTTCCATTATACCTTTTCCAAGAATTTGGCCATAGTCTTAGTTTCAAGTTGAAATGAATTTTCATCACCCACTTGACCAAAGTCCTCAACATATCATTATTATCGTATAGCCTGTATAGACCCACATCTATGATCTTTTATCATTCGTATTTACTTTTGTGATCACTACCACAAAATGTCTATCTGTGGTCATATTCGCTTGGTTTCTAGGCCATTTAGGCCCTTTTTGGTGTCAACATTCTCTTGATTAATGTCCCAATTTTCCATATATAATGAAAATTTTCGTTTATTTTTGTTGGCCTTAGACTTTGATCATTAGCATTAGGGAAAATTGCTTCGTACCCCTTATTTTTGGCAGCCATTTCTCAGGAGACCCAAGGAATATGAAGCTTTTTGACGGCAAGGGTCTCTATCTTTTCTATCCTCCAACCCCCTGGACCCCTTTGACCATGTATTTTTTATCCAAAGAAATAGTGAAATGATACCCTCCTAACAATCTATTAACCTCTCCGTCTCTCTCTCTCTCTCCCTATTCATCACAAGAACCCATCTCTTTCGTAGGAATTTACTAAATTTAGTGCCGTTTATTTACCCAAGTCGCATATTTTTGCCATTTTCTGGCCACCCCATTGCTAGAATTTGGTTGCTTCTTCGTGTTTTTGGCTATATTTTAGCAAATTCATCACTTTTATTCAATTTTCCAGCCACCCCACTACTAGGATCGATCCAACTTCCCTCATTTTGGCCACTGGTTCTCCATCATAAATCAGTACTTTTGCTATTTTTTAGTCACCCATTACGAGTTTCTCTCTAGATTCTCCATATTTATATCTGTATTTCATCCAAACCATTATGTTTTCTATTTTCCTCTCACCCCATTAGAAGTCTCTCTCTCTCTCTCTCTGATTCTCTGTATTTCTCTTTCCAACCCTAAATTATTGCTTGTTTTTGGTCGTCCCATTACATTCTCTCTCTCTCTATCTAGTTTCTCTATATTTCACTATAAACCACCACTTTTTTCTATTTTTGGGGCACCCCATTACTGGTTTCTCTCTCTCTCTAGAGCTCTCATCTCCCTTCTCAGACCATCTGATCACCCAACTTGATTTTATGAAAATTTCAAGCTTCTCTGGTTCATAACCCATAGCTTTTTCCACTAAAACCAACTCCTGTATTGTTTCACCAATCGACCTTTATTCCCCTTGCCGGAATCTGGCGCTAAAAATTTCATGGCTCAAAATTCTGACCAATTTTTTAGCAATGGAGACCCCACCCCTCTATTTTTACATTCTCAAGGACCATAGTTTTCTGAGCCCACAAGTTTCAGGAGAATCAAGCTCGCTGTCTCTGACCTACCCATGCTCTCTCTCCATTATATCCAAAAGGGCATGCTCTTTTCCACGTCAAAAGTGTCAGAATCTGGTGACTTCTTGGCTAGATTCTAAGAAAGCCTCTCCCAGGCCGTCACCCACTTTCTAATACTCGTTGCTCTTATGGCCACTGACCCAAATGGTCATGTTTTTGTGGTCTACAATTGCGAAGGTGAGCTCTCCCTCTTGAGAGAGAGAGAGAGAGAGAGAGAGAGAGAGAGGAGAGAGAAATGATGTAGAAAGCTATTTGAGAGAGCGGCAATGTTTTGACTTGAGAGAGAGGCGTGTTTTGGGTATTTGAGAGAGAGAGGCGGTGTTTTGAGAGAGTGACAGAGAGGTTAATTAATTGTTAAAAGGGTGTCATTTCACTATTTCTTTGGGTTAAAAATACATGGTCAAAGGGGTTTAGGGGGATGGAGGATAGGAAAGATAGGAACTCGATACGTCAAATATATTATGATTCCTAGGGTCTCATGAGAAATGGGTGCCAAAAATGTGGGGTACGTAAAACTTAAACTTTTCTCTTAGAATTATCAGTCTTGACCATAGGAAAGAAATACTTCTTGTTGTTTTGAGCATTTTCTTTTGCTCAACAAGGTTTCCCATGGTTTGAAATTCTATATTTTCATCTTTCTTTCCTCAAAGTCTGCTCTTTTGTTTAATTCAAAGATACCTCTAAAGTTGAATCAAAGCAAGGTTAACATTCTTATGCTTTATTTTCGTTTGATACTCTTTCTGAGATGGGGGTAGCTTATTAATTATAGTGCCAACATGGAAAGATGAAACTAATTGATTACCACAATTTTTAAGTTCATTTTGCAATTCATATACTAGAGAAAGAATTGGCTTGTTTTAAATAAGTTTAAAGTCTGAAAAATTGTAAAGGAGAAACCTTATATTACTGGACTATTCTGTGAGATATTTGGTTTCAAGGAGTTTTTATAACTCTCTTGTTGTGGCAACTGATGCATTGAGATTCTATCAATCCTTTGTAATATTCATTTTGGTCTTTCATGGAATTTTTAGTAGGTGGCAGCAATTCCGAAGTAGATTCAATGACTATATAAGCCACTTTGAGACTAATTAATGAAAAGAGAGTGCTTTGTTGCCATCTCTTGAAGTTCATTTCATTACAGCGCTCGAGTCTAATAAAATTGTGGTTCATGATTTTCAAAGGAGGCATATAGTATCCTTCTTTTCACCCATATATATCATCTTGAATTGTTGGAAAAAGATTGGGTGAGCATGGGGCAAAGAATAGAATAAATACCTCAATGTTTCCTTTTTTTGACAATAAAATACCTCGTTGTTTTTGGGCACGCATAGCGTTTTTTGAAGACGATATCTATTCTCCTTCAATAACATAAAAGGTGTCATATAAAGGGTAATACTTCCTTAGGATACATGAAACGATAAGGCCACTTTTTGTCGATTCATAGGTCAATCCACCTGAGCAAGAAGCCCACGGTATACCACTAGAGTGTTGCATTCTTAATGAGAAAAAGTAAGAAACAACAAGTAGAGAGAGGGAGGTGAGATCCAAGGCTCTATAGAAGAAATGACATGTACATATGTGGTTCACAAAATGGGAAAGAGAACCCATCATTAACCACACATCTTTCACTTTTGTTCTAAGAACATAAAGTATGAGAATGCTCATACTTAAATACCATTCAATCCACACTCTCATCTTCAAGGAGGGACTAAAACTGTTACATGTGTGAAAACAAATCACACATGTGGGACTTTTATTTAATTTTTTTCTCTTTTATTTTGGGTCGTTGGATTGCATCAAATCCAATGGTTGTGGTGTTGTAAGAACTTTACTCCTTTAAGGGATTAAACTTTTTTTTAGAGAGAGAAAGTAAGAGAAAAAGATAGAGACATTGGGTTGTAATTAAGTTTTCTCTTGAGAGCTTAATACGCTTTGTTTTAGAGAGAGAAAGTGAGCAAATGACTTGAAATCCATTGTGGGTTTGCTGTGTGCCTTGTTTTAGTGAGAGAAAGTATTAAAAAAACCTATTTTTGGGTGTTCTTTGTGCTTTGAGTTTAGGCTCTATTTAGAGTGAGAAAAGGCTGCTGGAAATAGATATTTTGAGCTCGATTTTACATCGTAATATTCCCAAATCAGTAAGTAAAGTCTTACGCCATTCTCCCATGGATGTGAGTCATGATTTATGACCAAACCACATTAAATCTTTGTGCTATGTGGATTGAATGTTGGTAGATTTTTTATTCCATGTTTTTGCTTTGATATTGTGTAGTTTCTGTTGGTTGTTTATATTGATATGAATGCACAATAGCTATGAATGTTATAAACCCTTGTTGATTTTTCACTAATGGATCCCAACAACTGGTATCAGAGCCTAGGATTTATTCTTCATTGTGTCTGTGAAGAAAGAGGTTTTTTGCTGTTGTGGTTATTTGTTGTATTTTTCCTTGAAAATAGAAAGGGTAACGACATTTGAAAAGTTAAATGAAAGTAATTGGCCAATATGGAAAATGATGATAGAAGATTATCTTGTCGGAAAAGAATTAGATCATCCACTTTGAGGTAAGCAGGTACGCTTGTTGGAATGGAAGATTGGGAATGAGATCTTCTTAATCGAAAATGTTTGGCAGCGATTAGACCATATATTTCACCATCAATTTTATTTGATGTTTGTCAATGTAAAACATTTGCAGATCTTTGGCAATCTTTAGAACAATCTTTTGAGCAACCCTCTGGTGCATATAAAATACATGTGATGAAAAAACTATTTCTTTTGAAAATGAAAGAAGGTGCTACAATTAGGTCGCATGTGAGTGAATTTAATTCAATTCTGTACAATTGAGGTCTTTGAAAGTGAATTTGGATGAAGAAGTGTTATGTTTGCTTTTGTTGAGTTCTTTGCCGACTAATTGGGATACCTTGGTTACCACTGTGACTAATACAATGGGTAGCAAGTTTAATTTAAAAGATGTTATAGCTTCATTGTTAAATGAAGAGATTAGAAATGCATCCACACAAATACTTGTCGAATCAAATCAAGCATTGACAACAGCAGATACAGGAAGAACACAATATAGATATCAACCCTATGGCTTTAATAGGGGCAAATCTCATAGCAAAGGCATGTCCAAGTCACAGGGCAGGAAGGTTACTTGCTGGTATTGCAAGAAACCTGGGCACACAAGGAAAGATTGTTATGCTTTAAAGAATAAGCAAAAGGTCAAGGGCAATGATAGCCATGCTGAAGCAAGTACAATTTCAGATGGTGAAGATGGGGTCACTTTTAGTGTTGCATGCGCAACATTATCTATTGCAGATACTTGGGTTTTAGACTCTGGTGCTTCATTTCATGTTTGCCCAGAAATGTCATATTTTTCATCCTATACAGTTTATCTTAGTGATGATCGAGCTTGCAAAATATTGGGCATTGGAAATGTTGTTATCAAGCAATCAGATGAAAAGTAGCACACATTGAGAAATGTTAGTCATGTTCTTGAGTAGAAGAAAAATCTCATTTTAACCGAGCAGTTAGATGACTCTAGTTTCGTAGTGACTTTGAAAGTGGGTCATGGAAATTTCAAGAGGTTATATGACAATATTGAAAGACTAAAAAGATGGGACTCTCTACACTCTTCATGGCATAACCCAAAAGAATAATGCTACAGAGAAGATCATTACTGCAGCTAGTAAGTATGAGGATATGCAGATTTGGCAAAGTCGTTTAGGTCATCTCAGTGAGCATGATATGAAGGTATTGCAAACTCAAAATCTTATTCCTATTTCTAAGCATTTATTTCTTGATTTTATCATTGTGTCATGAGTAAGCAACGTAGAGTTAGTGTTAAAAGAAATGAATCTCATAAAAAAGGTAAAGCATTAGAATTGATTTATTCTGATGTTTGTGGCCCTGTTAATGTTAAATCTCTTGGTAGAGCTTTTTATTTTGTCACTTTTTTAGATGATTATTGTAGAAAGTGTTGGTTGTATCCATTGGCATCTAAAGATCAAGTTTTTGAAGTTTTCAAGGTTTTCAATACCAATGTTGAAACAGAAATAGAGAGATTTATAAAATGCTTGCAAACTGGTAATGGTGGTGAATATTGTTCGAATACTTTTGATACTTTTTGTAAAGAGAATGACATTCGCAGAGTAAGGACTATTCCTGGGACGCCACAACAAAATGGTGTCATTGAGAGGATGAATAGGACCATCATAGAAAGAGTAAGAAGCATGTTATCACAAGCTGGTCTTGGTAAGCAATTTTGGGCAAAAGCTGTTAATACAGTTGTATATTTGATCAATAGATCTCCTAGTGCACCCTTGAATGGTGAAATACCTGAAATTCTATGGAGAGGTAAACATGTTCTATATAAACACTTGAGAACATTTGGGCATGAAGCTTATTTTCAAGTGCTTAGTGACAGTAGAGCCAAGCCGGATGCTAAGTCAAGAAGATGTGTTTTTCTTTGGTATGGTCGCGGTGATAACGGTTATAGGATTTGTGATCCTATTGCAAAGAAGACTATTAGAAGTCGAGATATTTTCCTTAATGAGAAAGTAATGTTTACTGAAAAGAAGCAAGAAGAGACAAAATAAAAAAGGCTTGTTGTGGATATACAATAACCAAATCTCATTGTTTCAACTCAGCAAGTGCAAGAGAGTCAAGCTCAAGCTCAAGACCGTTTGATGTAGGTGATGCTAGTTATGAGAATGACACTGAATTAATTCAAGATGAAGAAGGACTACCAGTTACACTTGAACTAGAGTTGAGAAGATCCACACGCCCTCACAAGCACACACAAAGGGACTGTAAACCTGTTTCTACACCATTAGCTGCACATTTCAAGTTGTCTAAAAGGGACTCTCCAATGAATGAGGTATATAGAAGTAAGTTGAAGAATGTTTCATATACTTCTATAGTGGGTAGTTTGATGTATACAATAGTTTGTACTGGAACTGACATTGCCCATGCAGTGGGAGTTGTTTCTAGATTTATGTCTAATCCAAGTTGGGAACATTGGCAAGCAGTTAAGTGGATTCTTTGGTATTTGAAAGGAACACGAAATGCATGCTTGTGTTTCGAAAATTCAATATTGGAAGTTGTTGGTTATGTAGATGCAGATTATACAAGATGCCGTGATTTTAGAAGGTCTATTACTGGATGCATTTCAATGTTGGTGGTGGTGCAGTCAGCTGGATGTCAAGGTTGCAGGATATTGTTGCCTTGTCATCAATTGAAACTGAGTATGTCGCATTGACTGAGGCAGCGAAGGAAATGATTTGGTTGAGAAGGTTACTTGGCCAGTTTGGAGTGAAACAAGATAAATATGTTGTGCATTGTGATAACCAGAGTGCTATTCATTTGGCTAAGGATGCAACTTATCACTCCAAGACAAAGCATATAGATGTTAGATATCATTTTATTCGGTTGACCCTCAAGCGTAGAGATTTACAGGTGGACAAGCTTCATACTGATAAGAACCTTGCTGATATGTCGACAAAGGTTGTCTCAACTGAGAAGAGTAGGATGTGTAGAAGACTTTCGAGGTTGGATGAGACGTAACTTCAGGTGGATGGAGAGTGGTGTATTGGTGATTATTTCAGAAACTTTGTGATATGTCTTCAAGTGGGAGATTGTTACATGTGTGAAAAGAAATCATGCATGTGAGAGTTTTATTTAACTCTTTTCTCTTTTATTTTACATCTAATCCAATGGTTGTGGTGTTGTAGGAACTTTACTCTAAAGAGATTAAAACCCTTTTGTTTAGAGAGAGAAAGTGAGAGAAAAAAATAGAGACATTGGGTTGCAAATAGGTTTTCTCTTGGGAGCTTAGTATGTTCTATTTTAAAGAGAGAAAGTTAGCAAAATGTTTGAAATCCATTGTGGGTTTACTGTGTTCCTTGTTTTAGTGAGAGAAAGTGTTAAAGAAAACTCATTTTTGGGTGTTATTTGTTCTTTGAGTTTGGGCTCTATTTAGAGTGAGAAAGGGTTGTCAGAAATAGATATTTTGAGCTCAATTTCACATTGTAATCTTCCAAAATCAGTAAGTAAAGTCTTGCCCCATTCTCCCGATGTAGGTCACGATTTGTGACTAAACCACGTTAAATCTTTGTGCTCTGTGGATTGAATGTTACAGAATTTTTCATTTCATATTTTTTCTTTGATATTGTGTAGTTTCCATTGGTTTTTTATATTGATATAAATGTACAATAGCTGTGAATGTTATAAACCCTGGTTGATTTTTCACCAATCGATCCCAACAAAAACCCACTCCTTTCTCTCTCAAAAAAATTTAAAACTTAAGAAAACCGCATTAAAACTATGTTATTTTGAAATACAACAACATATTTTACAAAGCCAAAAATAATAACAAAGGGATCTTAAGTTTCCTTTCATAGCATCTAATGACAAGCTTCTACAATGATTTCAAAAGTGTTGTTTTGCATTATGCGAAAAACTTGCAGTAGGAATCGTGTTTCGGGTTCATTTGACACAAATATTCTAGCACACCATGAAAACATATTATTAAAGTTATGAATTGAGATGATGCCTCTATGTCCAATGGGACCTCAGCTCCACTTAGCATTGATATCAATGTTCAATTTGGGCCATTGAGGGGGAATGGTCGAGATGTTTAATCTTCTAAATTTATGGGGAATTGAACTGATTACTTTTTAGATTGGCTTACAAAATTTCTTTTAGAATTTGACTAGAAGAATATGGTGGACCTGAGAATAGTTAGGAATTTGTGGTCCTGGGACTTTTTACCTAAAAAGCATTATTTGGACAAGTCCAATGTTCGCAAAAAACGCGCAGGTCAACCCTAACTGCCCGAGTTATTCGGACTATTAAAAAATATATATATATTTGTAAGGCGTTTTTTTTTTCCCCTTACTGGGAAGGTTGGGGAATGCCATTGATGAAACAAGGTTCTAATGGTCGACTCATTGGCCATTATAAATACAATGCTCTATTGTGTGGCTCCAAAGTCTTGAGGAAAAATTGGAGTCTAATAGCAAGCGGTTGGTCATTTCTTCTTCATGTTTGTTTAAGATGCAAATGTTAGTTGTAACTTTGCCCCTTGTTCTTAATTGATCCGTTGTTCGAATCCTCCCGAAAATCAATGCCAATGATAAGGCTTTGACTTCATGTCGACCAAGATATTTGTATGCACCCTCACAGCTATAATATTATTCAATTCGAGTAGATTGAATATATTTTGCTATTTTTTCTAATTGCCCTTTTGAGCTCCTTCATTGCATTAGATTTGAGCTCCTTCAATGCATTAGAGAGACTAACTCTTAAGCAGAATCTCTTGCGTAGGGTGGTTTACACCATTCATTGTTAGTGGTTACATCCTTCACTTGATTATTTTGCTTCTTTTATATCCTTGATGTTTTTTTGTTAATGAATCTTGTGGTTAACATTAAAAAAATATAAACATGGCGACATGACTTTGCTGTTAACTCACTATGTGTGATTGGTTCTAAGACTGGAAGGTGTCCCTCTTTTCAATGCGTAGTTGAATTCCTGATCAATTCATTGAAGCAGCATGACTCAAACGAGCCTCTCTAGTGTCCATTCCATATTTTCTACTACCAGTGACCTCAACAAGTGGTCCTTCTCCATGCATATAATTTTTCTACTTCCTACCAAAAAGTTTGTGTTCTAATTGGTTAGGAAGAGAATATCACCGACTACTTTATGGTTGATTTAAGGCAGATGTTGAATCCTCCTCTTATGCACCAAGGAAATACACCCTTGATGTTCTCAAACTCAATTTCCCATGGTAACTCACAAAAGAAGAACATAAAGATTTAATAAGATTGATAGCAAGTAAATAATGTGTAGAGGAGAATGAATGTGTTGGAAGAACTTAGGGATGATTTTCTTCTTTTATTATTCATCTTTAGTTTGACAAATTTCTCGAGACTTTATTAAAATGTTAAGCTCATAGTAGGAGACTCATTAAAGGATAGAGGGTGTGCCTTGTTATGTGGAAAATGGTTATATAAATTTGTTATTTTAAAGTTTAATATTGTCTTAAAAAACGTGTCAAATCCACATCGACTAAAAAAAAATAGACATTATAAAACACTGCATTTTAACACGACAAATAAGGTTGCCACCTTACATAAACCTCACCTTCTTCAAATATATTGGTTATGTCTATGTTTTCATTTAGAATGGTTCTTTTGGTAGTTGAGTGAACAAGTACTAGTGGTCACTAAGGAAGTGGACATTACAAGGTTATACTGTTGGCCAATCATTGTAGACCATTGTCTTGTCCTTGAAATTATATTCAGAGCATTGGGCCAAGTTGGAGTCGACCTGACCTGACCTCATATGCTATACTTTGGCATGGATCTGACTAGGTTCAAATCAGCCGTAGGCCCTGGAAGGCAGTCGTCGACCCCATTTACAGGCCTTCTTAAAAAAGAGTGCTCATGAGACTTGAGAAGTAAATTGAAAAGGCCAAATAGAAATTTTCATTCCCATTGGAGCACTTGTGGATGGTGTAGTAGATACACATTCGAGTAAGATTTGTAGAAAAGGATGCCAATTATTAGATCGTACGTGAAGCGAGATGTAGCTCATGTGGTCATGGAGGTATGAGGTATGAGGTGTAAGCAAGGCAAAGAAAATGTCGATTTGTTGGGAAACATTTCTATGTATTTGACAGTTTTTATATGTGTCTCTAGACACCAATCATCTGGTTACCATCAGATGGCTTTGAGGGGGGCTGATCAAAATTTTGTTAGGGTCAATTATTTTTCAAGTTCTAATTGTTATCTTATAGAAGTGTATCTCTCGATTAGGTGTCAATGATATGTACCTCCTGATTATGATCATATTAGGTGCTCTTGATCTGTATGATAGTTGTCATTGTTATCTTTCCATAGCTGTCATGACTGGTTGTATATTTTATACTGGTCTTATATATTCTTTAATATATCAATATACAGAGAGTTCTCTACATAAATTATGTGACTATATTACTGTATCAGAGCCATAGACTCAATCAACCACTTAACCTTGCTCCGCGACCATTAGTTGTTGCCCTTCTCCTCAACCTTATTGTTGGAAGATATTTTTCATCATCATGGGTACTTCGCTTAATAAAAGCCTAGCAACAGTGGAAATCCCGACAGTATCAGAATAGCCTCAGAACTGGTCAAGATCTTCATGAGACTTCTCAAAAGACTCTTGCAAAGTTTCGTCGTATTCCGACATGTATAAGGCAATTGAGAAACAGGTTCGGCAAAATCGGCCTTTAGCACCCTGAAATGGACCTTATAACTAGGGCTACATTTTTGGTGTCTCAATTTGTTGTGGGACCACCACCATTAGATTCGGTACGTCTAACCACTAGGGGTCAAATTTCAGCTTGAACGGACACTCCAGGAAGAAGTTATAAGCAAAAGCGTGAAACAGGAGAAACCGAATGATATTCTCGTGCGGCCACCCTGCAACTGCACACTATTGAAGGGACAATCACGATCAGTGACTTTCAATACTCATCAAGATGAGCGTTTTGATACATGGCACACCCCATTACGACGTCCGAGCGAAGTTGTTGATCCGTGAAGAAAGTGCAAGAAAATCAACAGCATCGTGCCTTGCTTGAGCAGCCAAATCACGCTGCTAGCGTGCCGATCGACGCAAGACCAATTCCAACGGTAAATAAGGTCTCGGGCTATCTCTGACTCGAACTCCGTGCATGATGAACGGTCGGATTCTGCACACGAAGCCGATGAAGAGACTGCAAATTCCATGGCCTAAATTTCAGATTCAGACCAAAATTCAAAAGTTGCAAAATCTTCGTTCGGACACAGAATCGAGTTGCGTTTGTTGCCCCGTGATGGTAACAGTAGGCTCAATGTGATACAATGAAGAAATCACCGAAAAACATCAAGGAACGAGGACACTGCGATCCGAAGTTTCAAGATTCATTCAAATTTCAAGTCACATGATCCTGTGCTAAAAACACGAGCCATAGCTCGAAGTTGGTATCAAAACGATTGCTATGTCGAGCCCTATAAGAAAAAAATCATCTTTCGATCAACCAGGCATCAGGATGACCCCAGATCATTCATGAAAAATCATGCACGTTCTAGAGCAACACAAGAACTATTCTGAAATTCCATAAATTATTAGGAAGGAGCAAATCTGTCATTTTTCACCCTATTTTTTAATTTCTTTTAATTCAATTTAATCTTAAGTTTAAGCAATTAGGGCCATTTTTTATCATCCACCTATGTTTGGGGCAATTATATCTATACGACGTACCATCATTGTGCGCTGAAGGCAATACACACACACACAGAATACACAAAGAGAGAGTTTTTCCTTCATAAAGTTTCTCTTTCTTCTCATTTTTGGGTCACGTTTGGAGAGAGAGTAAGTTGAGAGAAACTTTTGGACCGGTAACCCTAAGCTCAAGGTAAACCTTCTCTCTCTTCTTTTTATTTTCTTCTTCTCTCTCTTTCTCTCCATCTTCTTCCTCTTCTCCATCTGAGCTCCCCTCAGAGGTCATGCATGGCAGTGACAGTGTCGTGCATGCCTCTCCTATGGTCTCATAGGTCACGAATGGCGATAGCAGCGCCATGCACGAGCCTCCTCCCTCTTCTGTTCGTCCATCTCTCCCCCCCAGCGAGGCTTGCAGATGGCGCTGCTCATCGCCATCGGCAAGTGCGTCCTCGACGCCTCAGCGAATAGCACAGACGGCAAAAATTATTTCCGCCCATAGGGGTCTTCTCCCATCGCGTGTCTATTGCAGATGGCGATGCCTATCGCCGCCAGTGAGAGGTCTCGACAATGTCTATTGCTGCCCTGGAGCTTTCTTCGTGTCCGCGGTGCCTATCGTCATCAACGAGCCTCCTTCATACATTCAGAGCTCATCACCATTCCCCCTGCATCCCAAGCCTACCATCATGCGCCTCATGAGAACTATCGTTGCGCGCTTCTCAAATGGCTATTGTCGTGAGCTTCACAAGAGGCTATCGCCGCCCGCGCAGGGGTGCGCTGTCTTATTGTGTTGCCAACGGCAATGCCTAGAGCCGTCTGTAGTTCCCTTCTTCCCCTCATGTTGCTAGCAGTAGTTTATAGCGTCGTCCAAGGTTCATGACACTGCTATTCCACGGTCGTGGATGGCGACGCCTAGTGCGATCAAGACCCTATCTCTCTGCCATCTTGTGCCTTCTTTTCATTCCCTTCTCTTCTCACTTGATTGAGGATTGACTAAGCCTAGCACCATCATATCAACCTCGGTTTTGAGTAGTCTTGCTGTCGTGCTGGTCTTGAGTACCATGCCCGTCTTGCTACCACTCCGAGTCAGTCATTGTCCGGCTATCAAGCTAGTCTTGTCCCTTTATCAAGTTTTCTTCTCTTTTTGACCTTTGCTCGAAACTTCCCCTCCATCATCCTAACCTCTCACATTCTTAGCCACATGATTGTGCATTGAGTCAAGACAAGGGTGGGTCTCTTCAACCTACTTGTCTTGAAACTTAACCATAGAAGTGTTGTGAAAAAATACAAAGAGATTACAGCTCAAGGGAGGCGATTCCGAACCAGCTAAAATAGCTGGGGGGCTTTTCGACGTGATCTAAGAGGGCGTCCACACGAACCAGCCCGAGTAAGTCCCGAACCCACCTTAAATTCCTCTCTGATCGGTTAGTGTACCAGCCCTTGCTCTTAAGCAAGGTTCCGAGAGAGCGATCTCAAATCCCGGGTTCACTAAAAACTCAAGATACGTGTCTTTAGATCATCTAGATCTGGAGGGCGAGATCAAGGCACCTAACCAGCTTGACGACTCTACTGGGGACTTACTGCCCCTTAGTCGGTTCACTCTTGTTTGACTAGTATCCTCTTTTACTTTCTGCATTAATTTCTGTGGCATTTGGGTTGTTCAACCCGTTCATCCGAGTTGGAGACTTCCTTATCTCCGCACTCACGACTGTCTCAGGGAAGCAAACTGCTCAAGCTTCATTCCCTGCTC
This sequence comes from Amborella trichopoda, assembly GCF_000471905.2. The sequence goes on from NW_006497279.1 coordinate 2,093,104, forward strand.
TCTTGCTGAGTCGCCACTCACAGTCCAGCTCCCAGGTTCTTTCCTGGGCTGGTGCTAGAGGGGACTTAAAGGTCCCTGACTCTTCACTTCCTCACCCTAGTGGACCCTGCACCAAGGCCCCTTGCATTGGTAGCACATCTGCTACCGCACACAGCACGTACCCTGTTACCGGTAAGTCTCTTACCGGTCATATTGCTGAGGCACGTCGGAAGGCTGCTCCCACCACTTTCGCTGAAGGCAAGCAGGTTGCCGTCGCTCTTGAGGTTCACTGTAAGGCAACCCCCCATACTCCTTCACCACTTCGAACCCCTGCACCTAGAGGCTCGATATACCGAGGCAGAGACCCTACGGCCTCTACCTCTAGCACATACCTATCGGCTAGTGGTCTATCCACTCGAGGTGTACGTCGGGGCAACCTTCACGTCGCCTTGAGGTTGCATCCAGGGCTCGGGCTGAACCCTTGAAGTGCCACGCATTTGCTTTCCACAGCTCGGGACAGCGTTAGCTCCAAGCGAGCTTGAGCATAGGAGGATTGACCACTCCATCCTCTCTCCCAGCACACACAGTTCTACTCTGAGAGATATGAGCTTCCGCCTCATCCCTCACAGACACAAGGTCGTGGGTCTTGACCTCCCAAGGTCGAACTAATTGACAAAGTCCGGGTCAACCCCCAAGTCACTTGGACGATTAACCCTAAAGGTGCACACGCACCACCCTTGTAGGTTCCTCCTCGATCCCAACTCAGTCGGAGTCATGAACTAGCTTCTTCCTCTGTCACTCTTCTGACGCTAGGCAAGCACCTCTACTCAAAGGTCTTCTCTAAGAGTACCATCTTTAGCCAACCTCAAGTCATCCGTGCACCTGGGCCTCACAAAGGGATTCGGGGCAGTGACTTGATGTCAAACAGAGGCCTCCAGCCTCCAAGGCAGAAACCCAGGTTTCCTGCTATCCTCGGACCACACCCCTTGCTCCAACTCATAGACACAACCCTTGCATGTTCAAAGAAGGTGGGGATTAAGCAGAAGAGTGGTCTTCAAATCCTGACCAAAGAAGCCTCCAAGGCAGTTGAGGTCACCACACCTGATGACCTCTTGCCTCGTAATCCCTTTTTTTCTCACCAAAATCCAGAACCTGAGGGAGTCCAAGAGTATTTTTGGGTCGTTACTACCAAGAAACCATGGTACCAAGACCGTCGAGAACTGTTCCTCACAAGATCGGCATATAAGGATCGAGTCTAGTCGGGGCAAGCCGAGCCCCTACAGACTGACTTGCCACGTTTGACTCGCCAAGCTCGGCAGTCCATGGCTTTTAGAAGAAACGGTCAGTGACATGGTGATCAATGACCCGGATGATGCCCAAGAAGAAAGGATGAGCAGGTTCGAGGTAATGGTGCAATCCATCCTCGAGAAGATGGAATGCTTAGAAGCCTCCAGGTCCCCTTCTTCTCACCATGAGACTGATTCCCAGACTGGTGAGGACAAAGTTCCTAGGAAAACTCCCCAACCGGCCTCCCAAGATAGTTCTACGTCTCGCAGGGTCTTGCAAATCGACATAGATGCTATTGTGTCCCATAGCCTCAAGAATAAGGTCCTAGGCATGCAGGTGGTGCCACTCTACCAAAAGCCATATCCCTCGTATATTGACCAGGTCTCGTTTCCCCAAAACTACCATAAAGGGAAACTACCCCTGTTCAACGGTACTACGTCCCCTCACCAGCATACCGCTCACTTCTAAGCAACTTGTAGGGAGACGGCAATTGACAGGCGACTTCCCCTCCTTCAGTTTGTTGAAACCCTCGAGGGGCCAGCCTTCCAGTGGTATGCTCGGCTGCCTCCAAACTAGATGCACAAGTGGCAAGAAATGGAGCAGTTGTTTTACCAACGCTTCTACGAAGTCCGAAGGAATGTGGAAACCATCGAGCTCCTTACTCTGATGCAAGACCCTGGTGTGCCTGTTGACAAGTTCATCGCCCGATGGAGAGAGCTGGCAACCTTTCATGCCACTCTCATGATTGAGAAGGAAGCAGTCCAAACCTGCATACAAAATATGCTACCTGAGATCACCTTGCATGTCGAGGTATCCAATCCACCCTCCATGTCAGATCTCATCTCTAAGGCAGTTCGTATTGAGGGATTGTTTAAACACTATGGCAGCTCTCGACAACAATCCTCCAACTCAAATTCTTGCTCCAACAGTCGGGGCAAACAAAAGGCAGTGATCAGCATGGCCGTCACCGTGACTGATACTAAGAGCGTGGCTCCTCAAACCTTGGACCTCTCCAAGGCACATATGCCTCAGGCATAGGGCAAGCAACAGTCCTACAATGAGGTCCCCCCTCTTAAAAATTCTAAGCGAAATGACTTCTGGATCCAGCACCAGAACAAAGTTTACCCCTTCTACAAGGAGTGCACTCTTGCACTGTTTCGACTGCTGTTAGAACAGAACATGATCTAGCTGCTTGAGGTCAACACTGACGAGCCGGCTGGTCAGGAGACAAATGAGAGGTACTGCGCCTATCACAAGAGAGTAGGCCATCCTACTCATGACTGCTATAAGCTCAATGACACTATCGAAGCCCTTATTAACAAGGGTTAGATAAAGCTCGAAGAGTTAAAGAAGGTGTTCGGGGCAACTGAGGCTTCTCATATAGTGACAATCCATGAGGGTGACGACACACCCGCTATCCTCCATGCATTTTTTCCCATAATGCTCGAAGAAGGACTCATCACACCCAAGCCGACAAGACAACCTAAGTTCCTATCTCCAGGAATCGAGAACCACTGGTACGCGTACCACCAGATACGAGGCATGATGTCAGCGAATGCACTGACTTCCACGAGCTCTTGACAGAGAAGATGCAGCAATGCTAGGAAGTTCAGGGTAATCCAGAACAACACCCTCAAGTCCCTCTCCCACCGGTGCCAGAAGACCTCCAGACTCAAGCCCAGGAAAACATTGAGCAAGATCCTCTGCAGGCCCTCTTCGAAGCGATGCTCCAGCAGGGTCTCGTCACTCCTAAGCCTGTGGCAAGCTATCGCCGTCTCGTAATCAAGGGCAAGACTTTTGTCGTTTGTCCACTGTGATGGTATCCCTGTGCGCAGAAGGCAGGGCTATTGTCATCTCGCAACCAAAAGAAGGTGTCGCCATCCTGCGACCACTGGACTATCAGAAATGCTCGCGCTCCAGCTGTTCGCACGCATCGGACATGCGTGTACCATGTTCCTTGAAATCAGGGCACGTCGCAACCGTTCATCTTCCCACAATCCTTCACCTCCCGACCGTTGCAAGCCTGCGACCCCTCTGGTTCCCACTGGTGTTTCCCCTCTTCGTCGGGAGTTCGCTCCTGTTCACCGGAAGCCCTTTCCTGCCTTCTACGCGCTACCAGAGTTAGCAGAAAACCACCGAAATGCCCGAAAAACTTCCCTATGACCCAGCGGGTCTCCCTTCTCCCTGTTTTCACACTTCAACAGTTCGACACAAACTCACCAAAATTCCATTGAGTTTCTGATAAGCCCACCGCTGCTCCTCCTTCTTCTCCTCTAACAACTAGAGGACCGATAGAGCCCTTTGAACTCTTTACAACCTCCCTTCAGCCATGGGACTGCCGGAGAAACACTCGAACTCCGGTAGAGCACCTCTACCAAACTTGCTAAGGCTCTGAGAAGCCTTGTTTCCCCCTCGGAGTGCTTCGGCAGTCCCCGAAAATGTCTGCAATCACAGTACGAAGCTTCGCAACCTCTCAAAGCTCGCCAGAAAAGCTCTTGAAGACCTCTGCAAATTTTGACCGGGAAGTTCTCCCCGAAAATCTCTTGCTAGAAGCTCTAGCTTTCTCTCTCTCTAGAAACTCTTTAACTGTTTTACCCTTCTGTAAAACAGTAGAATGGGGCTTTCCCCCTTTTATACTTAGCAGTGTCGCAAACTGCCCTTGACAAAACTGAAAAGATGCTGCAATCCTCATCTTCAGATGGTAATAAGACCAGGCTAGGGCGGGTCAAGCCCAAGACTCGAAAGGGCTATCGCCATGTGCCACATAAGAAGCCATCTCTGTGTGCCTTTGTCAAGGGCCATCGTTGCACGCCTTCGTCGAGGGCCATCGCCGCACACCTTCATTAATAACCATCACCGCATGCCTTCGTCAAGGGCCATTGCTGCACGCCTTCGTCAAGGGCCATCGACGCACGCCTTCGCCCAGAGGCCATCGTCGCACCCTTCATCAAGGATTTAACGCCACGCTCTTCAACAAGTACCTAACGCCGTGCACTCACCATCTAAGCCTAATGCCTCATACGCCATCCAACACTTAGTGCTACGATCATGCAACGACACTCCCCTCTAGACCATTGTCCTGCCTCTTCAAAAAGTTCATTCCCTGCATCACAGTCTCACCCCTCAGGGAGTCCAGTCTCCGATGCCGGCTATGTTCCCCATGGAGTCGCATTCCTTCACCACGCATCGGTCCATGCTGCATGACCTTAAACGTCGAAACTATATGACCCTAAACTATAGCGGGGGTCTAGTTGCACGACCTTAAACTGCTTAGTCCTCGTCGCATGACTCAAAACTGGACGACTATGGTCTAGTTGTATGACCTTCAACTATAGTGCACATCTTGACCGCATGACTTAAAAGGCTTAGAGACATGGTCCAAACTATATGATCGTAAACTATAGCGAAGGTTTAGTTGCACGACCTTAAACTGCATCGTCCTAACCGCATGACTTAAAACTGCAGAGCCATGGTTTGAGCTACAAGACCCTAAAACTGTAACGCACGGCGTGACAAATGGTCCATAAACCGAGAGATGGGTCACCTCTTCTCTAAGGGGGTATTTCATCAACATCCCCAGTGAAGTTAGATGTATGCAAGGGTCATACCCACCCTTTTGATCCCCAATGGATATGTTTCGCACCAACATCCCAATAGGAATCACATCCTGTTGCTACCCACTATCCTCAAGGAGTTAGGGCCATTCTTATCCTTTCAACCCTACATGGGGTTTCAGCTGTGCTCAGGCCTGTCATTCTCAGCAAAGTTACATGCATTCCACTATTCATTAGCCCTGTAGAGTCACACTGGCCCTCCTAATCCCCAGTGAAGTTAGCTACCGCTCGTCACTCCTCTTAGTGCCACCATCTTTACCTAAACCTCTCTGCTTGTGTAGAGCCTTAACTATTTTTATCCCTTGGGAGTCAGGTAGCTATCGACAGACCTATCCCCCATGCAGCTTTACCTTCATGGAAACCCATTTACTGGTCCGCACTGCATGACCTTAAACTGCACAGCCATGGTCTGCACTGCATGACCTTAAACTACACATCCATGGTCCGCATTGCATGACCTTAAACTGCAAAACCATGGTCCGCACTACATGACCTTAAACTGCACAACCATGGTTCGCACTTCATGACCTTAAACTGCACAGCTATGGTCCGTACTGCATGACCTTAAACTACACAGCCATGGTCCGCATTGCATGACCTTAAACAGCACTGACATGGTTCGTGCTGCATGACCTTAAACTGCACAGCCCTGGTCTATGTTGCATGACCTTTAAACTTCACAAGCCATGGTCCAAACTATATGACCTTAAACTATAGCGAAGGTCTAATCGCACGACCTTAACCTGCACGGTCCAGGTTGCGTGACTTTAAGCTGCATGACCACGGTCCAAGCTATATGACCTTAAACCATAGTGCACCTCATGGTCTCATGACGTTAAACTGCTTCGCTCTGGTCCAGGAGGCATGACCTTAAATACACCCCCATACATGCGCACACTACTTTTATGTGCATCTTCACACGTGTCTTCCCTAACCGACCCATTCGTGTGTGCACACCACCTTTATTGCCTCCTCAATGAGTCCACATATGCGCACATGCCCTTTACGTGCATCTCCACACATGCCTTCCCTAACCCGTCGGGTACGTGCACCGCCTTTATTGCCTCCCTAGTGAGTCCACATATGCGCACACGCCCTCTACGTGCATCTCCATGTATGCCTTCCCTAACCGACCCGTTGTGTGTGCACACCACCTTCATTACTTCCTTAGTGAGTCCATTTATATCACCATCATTCACCATTCCCCAGTGAGTCTTACCCATGCTCACAAAAAGGTGAACCATTCCACAATCCATATTCGTCGTCAGCTAGTGGGTCAACACTTTTTACCCATTGTTCATACATCATCCATCCTTCACATGCAACCTCATGCCATCTTCCCAAAGTGAGTTGAAACCATTACCATACTCACCCCATGGCCTCCACAGATTTCCATTCATCACCACTATGGTCCAGCTGTATGACCCAAACTATAGTGCATGTCCTGGCTGCATGACGTTAAAAGGCTTCGCACAGGTCCTGAAGGCATGACCCTAAACACGCCTTCACAGAAAAAAGATGGGCATGGTGTACACCTGAACAAGGGAACACCATGAGTAAAAACGACGGACGGGCCTGGTCACAAAACCATGAGTAAATGAGTTTTGTGGAAAAAAAAATCAGTCAAGGTGAAAACCACAAAATGGTATCATGAGAAAAAACGGATGAAAAAGGTGGACATGATGGGTAAAAGAGCCCCAAAAACGAAGGAAGTCGGTGAAAACCATCTCTACGATGCCACTTCTCATGTTTAAGTGAAAGCCCGTGAAAGGGCGCTTGGACCGAGAAAACAGGTGGACGCACTACCGCCGCCTCTGCCGACATTCAATTTCCAAACAAGTCACAAGCCTGGTTAATGAGGTATACCTAAAATCATCAAATTCCAGCATCTAGTCACAACACAAATTGGCTCATCGAGGAGTGAGAGCCGTATAAGATCTCCCACATTTCAACATCAACAACAATAAGAGTCCTTGAGGGTGAGGACGATGACAAACAATCCCTCCGAAACGCTAAAGACCATCACGAAGGTAAGAAACTGACGAATCCAGGCTCCAAGTTGCCAGAGACTCTAGGGTATTCCTTGCCAAAATTCCCTAAACCAACAAGGGCCCAGACTTTCGGGTAGCTCAGATGCTGCCGACTGGACCTCGCTAGACGGGACATACAGAGATACCCTAAATATGAAAAGCAAACTTGGTGTATCAGCGAACAATGCCGACCAAAGGTTCATAGCAGTTGGCCTTCAGATAGGTCTGATTCTGTCCGAGTAGGTCCCTACATAGGCCTCACGCTTCAGAATCATAGATAGGCCCTCGAGGGTGAGGACTTTGACAGGATCCCAAATGATTACACTTCTAGATTTTCTTAAATTACAACATTCGGTGGGGCATGCTGTTGGAAGATATTCTTCATCATCTTGGGGTCCCTGCTTAATAAAAGCCTAGCAAACAGTGGAAATCCTGACAGTCTTAGAGTAGCCCCATAACTGATCAAGTTCTTCATGGGGACTCTCAAAAGACTCCTGCAAAGTTTCATCGCATTCCGACATGTCTAACGCAATGTAGACTGAGAAACATGTATGGAAAAATCGGCCTCTAGCACCCTGAAATGGATCCTATAACTAGAGCTACATTTTTGGTGTCTCAGTTTGCTGTGGGACCAACAACATTGGATCCAAAATAGTTGAAAACCTCCAGAGGTCAAATTTCAGCTTGAACGGATACTCCAGAAAAACGTTATAGACCGCAGGCTATTCCCGTGCGGCCACCTTGCAACTCCACACCATTGAAGGGACACTCACGACTAGTGAACTTTGATGCTTATATCTCCCTTATCCGAGGTTGGATCAAGCCCAAATTTTGTGAGCGTATTTTTCTCATCAAGATGAGCGTTTGGATCTATGGCACGCCCCATGTCGATGCCCAAGCGCAAAGAAAAGATAGAGAGAAGTTGTTGATCCGTGAAGAAAGTATAGAAAAATAAGTAACGTCGTGACTCGCTCGAGCGGCCAAATCACGCCGCTTGTGAACCTGATCGACATGAGACCAATTTCATCGCGTACGTAAGGTCTCGAGCTATCTCTGTCCCGAACCCTGTGCATCATGAACGGTTGGATTTTGTACATGAAGCCGACGAAGCGACTGCAAATTCCATCGTCGAAATTCAAGACTCCAGCAAAAATTTCAAAGTTGCAAAATCATCATTTGGGCATGCAATGGAGCTACATTTGTTGTCCCGGGATCATAATGGAATGCTCAGTATGATCCAGTGAAGAAATCACGGAAAAACATCAAGGAACGAGTACAATATCGATCTGAAATTTTAAGATCCATTCAAATTTCAAGTCACATGATCGTGCACTAAAAACACGATCCATGGCTCGAAGTTGGTATCAAAACGATCACCATGCCGAGCCCTACAAGAAAAGAATCATCTTTCGATCAACTAGGCATCAAAACGACCCCTGATCATCCTTGAAAAATCATGCACGTTCTAAAGCAACATAGGGACTGTTCAGAAATTCAACAAATTGTTAGGAAGGGGCAAATCTGTTATTTTGTGCCTTATTTTTAATTTCTTTTAATTCAATTTAATCTTAATTTTCAGCAATCAGGGTTACTTTTGATCATCCACCCATGTTTGGGGCAAATTCTATATATACCACGTGCCATCATTGTACGTTGAAGGCAATATACACACACATAATACACAAAGAGAGAGTTTTTACTGAATAACATTTCTCTTTCTTCTCATTGTTGGGTCACGTTTGGAGAGAGAGACTAAGGTGAGAGAAACTTTTGGACTGGTACCCCTAGGCTCAAGGTAAACCTTCTCGCTATTCTTTTTCTTTTCTTCTTCTCTCTCTTCCTCTCCTTCTTCTTCCTCTTCTCCGTTTGAGCTCCCCTCAGAGGTCATGCACGACAGTGGCAGTGTCGTGCATGCCTCTCTTGTGGTCTCACAGGTCGCACATGACGATAGCAATGCCATGCGCGAGCCTCCTCCCCCTTCTGTTCGTCCATCTCTCCTCCCTAGCGAGGCTTGCAGACAGTGCTGCTCATCGCCATTCGCAGAAGCATCCTCAACGCCTCAACGAAGAGTGCAAACGGTGAAACTTATTGCCGCCCACAGGGGTCTTCCAACGTTGCGCGCATATCGCAAATGGCGATGCCTATCACCGTCCAAGAGAGGTTTCTACAATGTCTATCGCCGGCCGCAAGCTTTCTTCACGTACGCGGCGCCTATCACAGTTCGCAAACCTCCTTCGGCATTCAGTGCACATCCTTGCTCCCCTTGCGTCCCACGCCTACCGCCGTGTGCCTCATGAGAACTATTGACGCGCGCTTCGCAAATGGCTATTACCGTGCGCTTCATGAGAGGCTATCGTCACATGCGTAGGGGTGCCCTGTCTTCTTGTGTTGCCAACGGCAATGCGTAGTGCTGTCTGTAGTTCCTTGATTCTCCTCATGCTGCAAGCAGTAGTGTCTAGCGCCGTTCAAGAGCCGTGACACTGCTATTCCACAGTCGTGGGTGGCGATGCCTAGTGTCGTCAGGACCCTATCTCTCTTCCGCCTCGTGCCTTCTCTTCATTCTCTCGTCTTCTCACTTGATTGAGGGTTGACCTAGCCTAGCACCACCATATCAGCCTCGATTTTGAGTAGTCTTGCCGACGTACTGGTCCTGAGTATCATGCCTGTCATGCTACCACTCCGAGTCGGTCACTGTCCGGCTATCAAGCTAGTCTTGTCCCTTCATCAAGTTTTATTTTTTTTTCAAACTTTGCTCGAAACTTCCCCTCCATCATCCTAACCTCTCACATTTTTAGCCATATGAATATGCATTGCCCTAAGACAAGGGTGGGTCTCTTCGACCCACTTGTCTTGAAAATTAACCATAGAAGTGTTGTACAAAAAAACAAGGAAATTACAAGTCAAGGGAGGTGATTTTGATCCAGCTAAAATAGCTAGGAGGCTTTCTGACGTGATCTACAAGGGCCCCCACGCGAGCCAGCCCGAGTAAGTCCCGACTCCCTTAAATTCATCTCTCATCAGTTGGTATACCTGTCTTTGCTCTTGATCAAGGTTCCGAGAGAGCGATTTCAAATCTCGGGTTCACTAGAAACCCGAGATATGTTCCGCCAGATCATCTAGATCCGGAGGGAAAGATCGAAGTACCTAACCACTCATATCTGATCTTACTATAGCCTCCTTGCCTTGACTCAGACTTGACCTTATATCCTCATATCTTTGCTAGCTGTAACCTCTTTTCCCTAGCTACTGCTTTTCTCTATCTGCATCAAGGCCTCCGAATCGTTCTGAAAATCTCAATACCCTCTATCCCTTTTGTTGGCTTGGATTTGTCAAGCAACCGACATGAGGTTCTCTTCTAGATAACTAGTCCATAACTTATCCCAATAGTGTTGCAATTCTTTGCGACACTAACTTTGTTGCAAGCTGGCTGTGCGGCTCTTTGGAGTGCATTAGAAAGAGAGAGGACGAAGAGCGAGAAGGTCGAAAGCAATAGTATACATGATCTATGCAAAAGTTCAAACAATTCTCTTTAAAGACTTTCTACTTTAGCGAGCCTCAGTTTCTCCGTTTGACTTCTGTTGGTATCAGTCCCAAGATCAACAGTTGATATCAGTCCCAAGATCTTGTTTCCCATTGTTAGCAGTTGGAATCATTGTTCATTGCCTGCATCAGTGGGGATCTCGTTGAGCAGTTGCTCAGTATCTTTTTATCACTCCCAAGATCAGCAGTTGATCGTGTATATTTATATATTGATGTTGTTGTGAGTTGCTGGCCAACCATATTTTCCCTCTCTGTGTTTTGTAAACCCATTCGCCATTGCTTTGTGATTGTGCCATTACTCTGAGGAGGCCTCCATCTGAGACAATGGTAACATTGAGGACTATTTTGCTTTAGGTAACTTCTTTTTATGAAATACCAATGGCTTCCTCAGATTTAGTTTTGACTATTTCTATCGAACTAGATGGGTCAAACTATAGTCATTGGTTATATCTTATGCATAATTTTCTTAAGGGATAAGCTTTATGGAAGTATATCACTAGAGACAAATTATATCTCAAAGCATATGATATATTAAATGGGGATGATTTTGAATCTAATTTAGAAAAATGGGAGATAAACAATTATAAAATTGTCACATGGATTGCCAACTCTTTTATACCATCAATTAGTATGCATCTTGTAAAGTTTGAAATTGTCAAAGAGTTATGGGACTTTCTTTCCTCTCGGTATATTCAAACTAACTTTTCTAACGAATATGAATTTGAGATGGATATTCGATCTATGAGGAAAAAGAAAAGACAACCTATCTTTGATTTTCAATCCAAGATGTCAGTTATTTAGGATCCATTCGCCCTAAAGGAATCCATATGGACTATTATTGCTAAAATTTATTAAATGCATAGAGAAGAGATGTGCTTGGTACAATTTTTAATGCCATTACAAGATGATTTTGAATCTGTTTGAGTATCTATTCACTACTGCACTCCTTTTCCATCTCTAGATGTTGCACTTTCTGAGCTAATGGTAGAAGAGCACAAAAGCGAATACATGAAAATTATCTACTAAATAAAGAATATGTTTATTTGGCTTAAACACTTCCTACTATGACTGCTACACAGACCTCATGCTTTTCAATTGCAACTGGAAGGAATAGCTATGATATGTTTAAAGTTTGATACAATTATTGGAAACAGTTTGGACAAATGAAATTTAATTGTCCAGACCCTTTGTTCACAAAGTCATTGCACCAAGACTCACTGCTACATTGGTTCCATCTTAGAAACCCTCCTCTCCAAGCCATTTCATTACAGAAGATGTTAAGGAAATGATTTGACAAGCTCTCTCTGGTATGGATAATACATCTATTGTTGCATCTTCTTTATCAGGAACCTCAGGTACAAAACATTGGTTCATCGACTCTGGTGCCTCTAACAACATGTTATTTGATTCTAGTTACCTGCATTCTCATATTGTTGTTACTAATCCTCCATTAATCTATATTGTTTATGGTTCCATTATGCTTGTAAATCATGTTGTTACAGTTGCATCCTCTCAATTATCCTTTCTTGATGTCTTCCTGGTTCCCAAACTATCAATAAAATTCATTTAGGTAGGACAGTTGTATGACCAAGGTTTTAACGTTATTTTCTCCTCCTTTGGTGGTGTTGTTCAGGGTCACTTGATGGGGAAGCAAATTGGGATAGGTCATAAGGTTGGTAAATCGTTTGTTTTAGATGACTTACATCTTTCATAACATCTTGGGGATTCTCCACTCCGTGGTTCAACTACCTCATTGTCTTCCTTTTTAATTTGGTATAACATACCAGATCATGTTTCTTTTCTTATGGTATGTTTTTATTGTCAACCTGCAAGTTGGGCTTTGTACAGACCACCAACATTGTTGGTTGGTTGTATTAATTGCAAGCTGGCAAAACGCACTGCACTTCCATTTTCCATTAGTTAATTTGTTTTTTCTTCTCCTTTCGATCTCATACATTCTAATTTAGGGGGTCAAACTTCTGTTCCATCTATGGGGAGTGCTAGTTTTTATGCGATTTTTGTTGATGGTTATTCCCGTTTCACTTGGCTATACTTGTTGTATTATGAGTCTGACTTATATCATGTTTATGATGAATTCTCCACCATGATGAAAACCCAATTTTCAAAAACTATTAAAATATTTCATTCTGATTCTGGTGGAGAATATTTGTCAAAATCATTTAAAAGTCTCCTCAAATCTCATGGAACATTGGCTCAACTATCATGTCCTGACATACCACAACAAAATGGTGTGGCAGAACGGAAGCATCACATATCATTGAGACTACTCGTACTATGTTGCTTTCCTCTTCCACTTAAATTTTTTTGGGGAGAGGCAGAATATACCTCTATTTATGTCATCAATCGTATCTCATCATCTGTTATAGAAGGCTTGTCTCCTTTTGAACAACTTTATTCCACTAGTTCTAATTATTCTAGACTCCACGTTTTTTTATCAACTCATTTTGTTATCCCACCCAAAGTTGATTAAAATAAGTTGTCCAATAAATCAATCCTTTGTGTTTTTGGGTTATGGTCTTTAACAAAAAGGCTTTCGGTGTTATATTCCCATTTCACGAAAACTTCATCTTTCATGCCATGTGACTTGCCGGGATATTGTTTTATTCTCTTCCATCCCCCTCATGAGCCCAGTCATTCTTTTGACCCCTTCATCAACTCCTTAAGAGACTTTATAATACCCAATGTGCACGCCTCAAGACACTTTAAAGCAAAATGGAGAAGCTAGTGTTTTTGTCCCATCTGACCCTGAGCCTGATATGTCATGTCTTGATTTTATGCCTCCTGATAGCAATTAGTAGCCTCTCCTCCATGAGAGGCTATCCTAAATGAGATCTCTCTACACCTCAGCATTTTCATGAGTTTCACTGCTTCCTAATTACTATTCTTTCACTTCATGAGCTTAAGGCATACAAGAGGCTATACCTCATCCATACTAGCTGCAAGTTATGACAGATGAATTAAATTCCTTACAAAAAACTTATATATGGGATCTTGTTTATTTACCTCATGGCAAATCTATAGTTGGTTGATGGGAATACAAAATTAAGAATAATTTAGATGGGACGATTGAATGGTACAAATCATGTTTAGTTGCAAAAAGCTTCACTCAAGAGTATGGATTGATTATGAAAATGTTTTTGCACCTGTTGCTCGACAAACCTCGGTACAAACCTTATTGTCGTAGATTACATTCATGGATGGCCATTGTATCAAATGGATGTTAAGAATGCATTTCTTCATGGGAACTTGCATGAAGAAGTTTATACAAAACCTACTCCTGGTCATCCCCATCAACCTCATTAGGTTTGCAAACTTCGATGGGTCTCATATGGTCTCAAACAAGAACCTCGTGATTGGTTTGAGAAGTTCTGCTATGTTATCATCCACCTGGGGTTCACTTAAAGTCCTCATGAGTTGCAAGTTTTGTTCGACATTCTACTCTTGGTCTTATGCTATTAATTTTATATGTTGATGATATGCTACTGAGTGGCAATGATTCTGCCGGTATCCATGATACTCAACTGCACTTACGCAAGTGCTTTGAAATGAAGGACTTTGGATGACTTTGTTATTTTCTTGGCATTGAAGTTGATTCATCAGCTAGCGGGCATATTCTATCTCAAGTAAAATATGCATTTGATCTCATAACTTGGCTTACTCTCCCAGACAACAAAATTATTGATACTCCACTAGAGTTGAATGTAAAGCTTCGCCCCACAGATGGAGTATTGCTTTCTGATCCGATGTGGCACAGACAGCTTGTTGGAGGTCTTAATTATTTAACTATCAGTCGTCCTAACATTAGTCATGTTGTTCATGTGGTGAGTGCATTCATGTCTGCCCCTCGCTCTATTCACTAAGCTACTATATTTCGCATCTTATGCTATTTTCGAGGTACAAGGTATCAAGCTTTGCTTATGTCCTCCACTTTTGCTCTTGAACTCTACGCTTATTTTGATGCAGATTGTGCAGAGAATGTTACTGATTGTCAGTTGACTATCGGGTTTCTTGATTTCTTGGGCGATTCACTTATCTCATGGAAAAGTAAAAAACAAAAAGTGGTTTATGGATCATGTGCTGAAGCTGAATACAGATCTATTGCATTAACTACTGCATAAATTGTTTGGCTGCGGTGGCTTCTTCGCGATATAGCGGTTGTTCACCTCTGGTCCTACCCCACTATTTTGTGACAACAAAAGTGCTATTCAAAATACTCTTAAATATATGTTTCATGAGCGGACAAAGCATATTGAAATTAATTGTCACTTTGTTTGACATCATTTTTTTCAGGGCACTCTTACTCTACCCTTTGTTCCTTCGAATGATCAATTAATAGATCTTCTCACAAAAGCTCAATCCAGTATTCATTTACGCTACTTATTGTCCAAATTTCAGCTGCTCTTTAAAAGCATCATGAGTTTGAGAGAGAGGGGGGAGGGGGTATTATTGTATAGAAAGTGTATCTCTTGATTATGTGTCATTGATATATATCTCTTGATTATGATAAGATTAGGTGTCTTTAATATGTATAATAGGTGTCATTATTATCTTTCCAAGACTGTCATGACTAGTTGTATATTTATATTGGTCTTGTATATTGTTTGATATATCAATAGGGCAAAATTTCTATGCTTACCCTACAATATAAAACTTATATACTTTCCTTTATCCAATCTTCCATTCTGAATGGAGGGCTAAGACTGCCCCAATCATAATGTCACATCTTTACACTATTTTATTTTTAATTATTTTTCTATAAACTATTTTGACACCAAAGTTTGTACGTCCAATCCTCTATTAAAATTGCACTAGCGTAAAATATAAAAGAAATATTTTCAATAAAATGAAGTGACCATGATACCCCTAAACGTTTCAAGGGGTATTTTGGTCATTATATTTTATCGAAAAATTATTTTTAATATTTTTTATAGATGTGCCCCAATGGGAAGATGTCACTTGCCACATTTTAGATTCATACAATTTGAATAAAAAAATAAAGAATAAAATACTTTGAGGCGTCATATATAAGATCAAATGGTGAGTGGCTCTCTTGATCAAAATTAGACGGCTGGATGGTAAGGAAAACATATATCTTCTATGTTGTAAAGGAAGTATAGAAACATTTCCCATATCAATATACAAAGATTTTTCTATAGAAGTTATGGGACCATCACTAATTATGACGTGACATTGTTGTTGGCCTCCTCCCCGCCATTTGATTAGAACTTAATCGGTGGGTGCATGTAACTGCATATAAAAGATGGGGTCTATCAACCTATCGAACGTGCACCCATACTCATCATGATTAAATGTATCCTAGAAAGGTAGTGATGCTCTCTTCAGCAGCTGTAGACTAGACCTTACATAGTACCTGTGTGAAATTTGGTGAGTGCTATAAATGGTTGCATCGTGGCATTTGGTCCTTGAAATACAAATAATTAGAAAAGTTTTAAATACAAGCAGACTATTTGAATCTGCACACCAAATTGTGGCGTGTGAGGGTTATTGATTCCAGCAATGTCAAATTATATGGCAGGGGCTCGAGAATCAGCCTCTACACAAGGGGAGCATGTCAGGAGAGTTCAATTAGACTCGCCCCAGTTCTATTCATATGTGCTCCATTTGATAACCCATCATTCAATTTTATTGATGGACTTTGGATCTAAAATTGTTTTTGCTACGATTGGTATTGGGTCAGCCAGATCCTGCTTGGTCTAATCGGCCCACTCTTAAGAACTAGGGCTTGGCCAGGCCCGAGTGCTGGGCTAGGCCTAGGCTAAGCCACGACAAGCCTGTTCCTAAAAACATAGGGCACGGCCACAAAATGTGGCTTGAGTGGGGCTAGGCTGCGATTGGGCCGACATTTCCCACCCCTTTGGCCAAGACAAGGCCAAGATTGGTTGTAGGCTTGGGCCTCTTCGGCCTTATCTAGCTGGGCCAGGATGGGCTTGCTTGGGTCGTCGCTTGTTCTAGGTTTTGCCACCAACGTGCCTTTCATTAACAAGCTTCAATCTTTTGTTTTTGTTTTGGTGTTTCTTTTCTTTTATTTTTTTATTGGTTTTTTATTTTTTTGAGAACGTAAAAGTTTCAATCTTAGATGATTTTACATATTACTTTGCCATTGTAGGTAATACGATTCTCTTAACATAAACTTACTAGGAAGAATTGGGGTGCCTGCGCAATGGTACTTGAACTTTAGACTCTATTTCACTATGTGTCATGTCCTAATTAATGATTTATTATTTTTTCTAATTTTCCATGTTTTAAATTTTTATTTTTTTTCCAAGTTGTGAAATTTAATTTGAACATTTTGGTCATTTGGTCGTTGTTATCATGGGACGAAGAAAAAGCTCGTAGTGCGTGCACTCTTGGATCACGAGCCAAGGAACTGTCGTTGTTCACCGTTTTCCCATACCATTACTAATTGTTAGCCTAAAGGAATCATCGTGAATGCCCAAACTACCCATCCTTTTCCATGGGAATATCCTACAACGCCTTCGCTTCCGATGGTCGATTGGAAATAAATACATCCCGTACAATTTTGAAGCCTCCACACCCGGAGCGCACTCAAGAAAGTTGTTGGTTTGAATCTAAATGGCGAACCAAAATCCGTGGCTCTTGATCCGGTTCTAGGGAACTTTGTTCATTTAGTGGGGTCGACCTGATATAGGTATGAATTTAGCAATCTGACCCATTAAAACTGATGTTCATAAACCAGTTTGAATCAGCATTGGGTAAATCAGAATAGGAGCTGATTCCAATTATTTAATACACAGAGAGAAGTACAGCATAACAACCCGACCGATTAAAACCCTTGATCTTTTTAAATCAAGATCAAATGAATTAGTCCTCCGGCCATCCAAGAACCAATTCCAAGTTCTCGAGAGCTGTGACCAGAGAGAGATTGGTTTGAAACAGATTGGGTGAATGCTTAGCCATTGGAACCAAGGTGAACAAATTGGGTTGCTATCAAGGGAGAAAAGGGCTAAGGCCACGATCGATATAGATTGGTGGGACGAGTCTTCTAAGATTTAAAGGTACGGAAAAAGGGCTGCAGTTATGAGCCGCAGCACGATAGATATAGATTGATATGAGAAGTCTTCGAAGATAAAAACAAAGTACAGAAAAATGGAAGGCCGCAGTCATGAGGCACAGCACGCTCTCATTATCCATGCACCGAGCGCTCAATTGCTCACACCTGTTACTTGGCTTTTTGTTCTATCCCACCCTTAAAAGTTGACCTTCACAAGTAGGAAAGCGAGAGATCATTCAAAATACGGATAGAACGCACATGCATTTTAAGATCGAGAGAGAGAGAGAGAAAGACGTGTAAAAAGTAAAGGCCAGAAAAAGGTAGAGTGATGCAAACACAGTGTGGTCGTGGCTGAAAAGAGTGTGAGTACTGGCGTCCACAATGTGGAAAGCAATAGCTTTGCTTTGAAGAAATCACAATCTCGGGAGTAATGAATCATATAAAAAAAAAAAAGGAAAAAAAAAGAAAAGAAAAGAAAAGGAAAGGACGCTGTTAGCCACCTTTATTGTAGAAATGCGGGATTCGTAATAAATATATTTTTAAAATATAATTTTATCTTAATTTTTAAAAAATATAAAATCTTTAATATGGAGATCATGAATATGAAAAAATAAATAAATTTGAAAAACTAAAAATAATAATTATATTAAGAAAGCATTTGGACCATTAGAGGGACCACCTATTTGCATCTATCTTTAAAATGAATGCTTTATACCTCTGCAAATCGTAGAAATGTGGTTAAGCTTGCATGAAATAATTGTTCATAACAAAAAAAAAGTAACCACCATTGGGTAGACTCCTACAGTAGCCCTCCCTCTCTTTTTTTGGAACGTTGGCGGGATTTGTTGTAATTTAATTTAGGACTACATATCATCTTGGCCCCATGAAGAAACTCAAAGAAATCGAAAAAAATTGAATTATTGTTTCGTGGATTCGCCACTCATTTCGTGAAGGGCCCAATCTTACTATTTAAGAACTCATGATCAATTTTTTTAGATATTAGTCATTGATGATGAGGAGAATAGAGATCTCAAAAAAGTTCAGTAAAAAACTATTGCCCGTGGTTAAAATGGATAGCTTGTATTTACTGCAATTTCGTTGTATTAAAAAAAATATTTTAGGCTTTTTTCCATATTCTTTTTGTCATATTTCTTCGCTACAACCATTGGAATGTATGCACAGAAGACACTATTCTAGTTCACGCAAGTGTTTCCCAAAAAGTTTATTGAAAAGAAAGCAAATGCTTATCAAAGTATAGTTGTGCCCGGTAATCGGGCTTGGGCCTGACCAGTTTGCAGTGGACATTAGTAATGCCACGTTAAGTTAGATTCCGACCACTAAGCTACTGAGGCTAAGACCCTTGAGTCAGCCGAGTTTACCCAACTAAAAGGCGAACAATCGACATTTAAATAAATTTTAGTTAAGATTGGAGTCCCTAATATACTCCTACCACGGTCTTATGTTAAATATATTTTTGGGGGGATGTCGAATCCCTTGGATGCTCTGAAAATGTGTTAGGGGAAATATACTTAAGATATTATTACTCTGTATCAAAGAAATAACCAGAAGACTAACAGAAACGGGGCCAAATTCACACTTTAGTTTAATAGCATGAAAACAATAAGGCTCTTTTACTTGTGTACTGTGTACATGAGGAGTTACATGAACTTACGATTCCTGTTATATTAGCCTGCTATGCAAAATTGAACACCCTTGATTCGGGTCTTGATACTTATACATTCACAATTCTAAAATGATACATATACAGACAAGTGGAAAAAACATCAATACCAAGGGCATGTGATGCCCATATACATGACTATATGCAGGGGTACTATCCACGGGTCAGCTCCTTCTCGCGCTAAGGCCTCAAATAAGTAACGATCAATAGCTTTTCTCTCTCTCTAAATGATTTCTATGTCATAGATTGGAAGATGGCAATATCAAAGGCCTCTCTCTTGAGCGATGATGTAATGAGTAATCACTCTTCTTGTTTCTCTATCTCTCTATCATGCACAAAACAGAAATGGGGCGCGTATCAATTTCATTCTCTATCTCTCTATCATGCACAAAATAGAAATGGGGCACGTATCAAGTTCATTCTTTCCCCTACTTTCACTAAGAAGCGGGTTTAAATAGACAACCTGAAATGATAAGGATGAAAATTCATGAAGCATATCCAAATTGTTGACCATATTCCTCTATCTATAACGATGTGGTTTAAAAAGATATGTTTGTATATTTGTTTGAATTCCAAAATACTTCAGATGGTTTTAATGATAACTTTGTACTTGCTTGATCTTGATCTAGTCTTGATGTTTGAACTTGAATGTGCAAGTGCCAAGATTCATCGCTAAATTGTATGAGAAAATTAAGGAAATTAGTTATTTTTTATCCATTGTCAATCAGTCTACAAAATATCATTCGACGTGTTTGAGTATTTCCCCAGCCACTTTCTGATGACGAATCCATTCTTCATGAAATTTGGAGAAATAATAGAGGACTCAAAGGCAAACATAATGGTTCAAACCCCAACTCAAATGGATCATATACGAGGAAGATACGACTTGACAATGTGAACCTATTTATGTTGCAAATCACCAATGACTTGAAACTTGGTTATGATATTACACCTTCATGGATGATAGGGCATTGAATTAAGAATCCAATGGTCTAGGTCCCATCAGGAAAATCCTTGTAGATTGAAAGAAATATCAATTTTAATCATCGACTATCTGTCTGGCAGACGACATATAAGAATTTGGTTGCCAATGAATACGAATCATGGTTTAAGTCAACTCTAAAAGACCTGAAACTTTGGGAAGAGTGATATAATGTCTCAAATATGATTTCCCAAAAGCTTCGGACCAAGCTCCAAAATATCAAATTTGGGGTTTTGTGTCAAGGCCGATGAATCGGGCCAGTGGGCCTAATAATGTCCAACTTAAATGATTCTTGGACTAGAGGAGGCATGTGAGGCCTCATGGAATATATTTGCAAAGACACATTTCAATGTGATATCAAATGGCGAGGTTTCTTTATACTCCGTTTGCCAAACACTTCTTTGGTAGATGACGGATTCAAAACGTGTATTGCACCACATCAAACTCTTTTAATATTATGTGGAGACACATATCATAGCATTGGAAGTATATGTCTCAAAGCATGTCTTGAATTGAGATGGTCTGATGGTCATTTAAGATTGGTTGTTAGGCAAAATGCACATACTTCACTAACGACAGATTCAAAAATATATCGTATCATATTCAAACTCTTGAGATAACATGTGGAGAGGTGTATCATGGTCTCGGGAGTATATGTCCCAGAGCCTATCGCGAATTGAGATCGCTTGATACTTTTTTATGATTGGTCGCTAGCCAAGATGCACAGATTTGACTGAAAATGGATTGAAAAGTGTAATGTACCATATCCAAACTCTTTTGATATTATGTGGAGAGGCGTACCATGGCTTCGAGAGTATATGTCTCAAAGTCTATCTCGAATTGAGATGGTTTAGTACCCTTTGCTATCATTGGTCACTAGCCACGATATATGAGTTGACCGGCGACCAGGACTCTTAAGTCATATTGGGGCTTTCATATTACGATTCCTAGATATATCATACTCCGTGTATCATATTAGGAGCATGACTTGCAAATATCTTCAAGAATCGTATCCATTACTTTTTCTTAGTTATCCACCGTCTACCAAGCTATATCAATCTAGTGTTCGTTTAATACTTATCTCATGGTCATGCCCTTAGACTCACCAATGCATTTCTCAAAGAGTATTTAGTATTGTATCATGACTAAAAATACACCCAACAAAATTACTCGGGGCTCTATACATGCAAGAGAATCTCGAAAGCATGTGACATCCAGTTATTTAGGTGGCCTTACCGATGTTCTTATCTCTCTTCTTTATGATTATCACTCCATGTATGCATGCTTCACAATCTTCAAGACTTCCCTGGACTGCAGGTATAAAAATACATATGGATAACTTAAGCCTGTGAGCAAATAAGCCTAATTTTGGAGAGATTTGAAATGATGTTATCCTGATCCCAAAACTCATACGAGGGTAGCATTTGATGCTCCAAAGAGGCCCTCCAAGTTTCTTCTCGATCAAACATAGATATAACAGTACATGATGAAGTTGCAATTACAGCTTTGCCCTCTTACAAACGTAAAATATTACATAACTAGAGTTATATTGCCAAAGTCTCAGATGCTCATTAGACCAACACAGACAGACTTAGAAGGCCTAAAAACCCTAGAATACCCAAGATTCAGAGCAATCAGACCCTTCTAGATTCGTCTTTCCTAAAATGTGTAGGACTTATACGATTCATGAGGAGTCACTATGAACCAGTTTCTATTTATGGAAATTATGGTTTCCAAAAATGGAGTTTCTTGTAAAGGTCATATCTTCTCCATCTTAAAACCAATCAAGCTGAAATTTTAGTATGTCGTTCATCTCAAAGAGACAAGCATTTCGACATATGGGATAACTCGAGACGATGCCTGAGATGGAATAAATTTGAAAGATAAATTGGACCGAAAAGTACAAAATGTAGAATTTTGTGAGCAAGATGTCCCCTCGCACTAATTAATGTTTCTCGGAGCGCCGAGAACGGATGACTCCAAAAATGGACCCATTATGAATGAGGCTTGAAGGGCTTCGATTTGAGATAAGATTTGCTAAAGATCAAGGCCAAAAATACACCGTATCAACGCTCCAAAAAAGGCATAGTACTCTGGTCATTGGAAAACCATTTTCTAGCTACCTCCATAAACCGTAAGATGAGCAATCGAAGTCCAAATCAAGAGATTTTTGGTACAAAATGATCACAAAGATGTGCTCTTCGATTTGTGATAAAGATAAAGACCAAAGATACGATAAAATGAGCTAGATCTACGGAGCAGGAATTCAAGCTTGTGGGTTTGGCAAGAATTTTGAGACCTAAGCAAAACTTTGTTTCAAATCGAAAACCATATATCATAATGATTGCCTTCGAACGATCTATATTTCTACAATGTTTGAACATCCAAAACAACATTGGATCGCAAAGGAGATGCCCCCAAGCAATGTGGAAGGCAAGAGCCCCCTTTTTGGGGGCCTATTTGTCATATCTAAGATTTTTTAAGGGTAGAGACAATCATTTTCACAAAATCCGAAAGTCATTTTAATTTATTTTAATTACATTTTTAAGAAATTACGATAATTTTTTAGTGTGAACCCTTGTTTAAAGGGCATCTCTATATTAGCAAATCTCTTGTATTATGTAATGGTTCCTTGTTTGGTTCCTAAATTTTTATTGAAACATTGAGCTTGAGCTACCTTGCTTAAACTAAGAGAGAGGAGAGAGAAAACTTATACCCCTTTAGAGAATACCGATAGAGTATACTCCCTATCCCATCAAACCATCCTCCTTAGTTCTCCGAAACCATATTCCCTAGCCCATAAAACCATACCCCTTTGTTCACCCAAACCATGCACCCTTACACCTAGACTATACTCCCTAACCTACCAAGCTATACTCCCGAGCTCACTTGGACCATACTCCCTGGCCCATCAAATCATATTCCCTAGCCTAACATTCTACCTTGGACCTTAGACTGCTCTTTCAAGAGCCTTCAAGAACCGTCGGCTTTCAATCTAGTATCGCATCTCGAGCCACCGACTTCTATTTCCAAGGTGCCCATCTCTCTTTCTCTTTCTTTCTCTCTCTCTCTCAATCTCTCTCTCCCCTCACAAATCAGCGGACTACCCGTCGATCCATTCTTTCTCTCTCTCTCTCCCCACTCGATCCAACAGATAAGTCGTAAGCTTGCTCTCTCTCTCTCTGACCAGTGACGAAGCCGCCAACCCACTCTCCCCTCCTCTCTTTCTCTCTCTTTCCCTCACAGATTGGTGACCTAGTCATCGACCCATCCTTTCTCTCTCAGTGTCTCTCTCTTTCTCTTTCTCTCTCTTCCTCTCCTTGTCCCTTCTCTCTTCTCTCTTCCCTCTTTTCTTAGTGTCCACTTCTCTCTTTCTTCCTCTCTCTCTCTCTCTTCTCCTCTACACATCGCTTTTCTCTTCTTGCTTCATCTGCTACTACCAATGGAGGCTTGGTATTGGTTAACTTTCTCTCATGGTTAAACACCTCTGACTAGCCTCAGGGGTGCCCTTTCTCTCTTCTCTCTCTCTCTTTCTCTCTCTCTCTCTCTCTCTCTCTCGTCTCGTCTCTCTGCCTTTTCCTCTACTCCTCCCTTCTCTTCTCATTTCGTCTCCCATTCCCTACGGATGGTTGCTCACACTAGCTCTTGGTTGACTTCCCCTCATGGGTAAGCACCTCGGATTAGCCTTCGAGGTGGTTACGTTTATTCCTTAGCGCCTTTCTCAAGTCTCTGTCATAGCCTCCTAGGGGAGGCTTCGCAGGAAGACTCTTTTAGATTATCGAGTGGTTGGCTCGCTCTTTCTTCTCTTCTTCTTTTTCTACTTCGTCCTCTACTCCTTAAGGAGGTTTGCTCTTAGTTATCTTCCCCTCTTGGGTAAACACCTCTGACTAGCCTCTAGGGTAGGTAGGCCTCGTGCTTAGTACTTTTTTTCATTGCGGGTATTACCTCCTAGTGGAGGTGACGTTGGAAGGCTAACAAATTTTAAGGACCCATTTCTTTCCTAAACCCCTTAAAACCCATAAGCCCTCTGAAACCCCCTCAAATCCAATCTCAACTCACCAAGACGAACCAAGGGTTGTCACCTTAGGCCATCCAAAAGTATCTACATGAAAGCAAAGTGCAAGTGCAAGGGAGCCGGAATCAAACCAAGCCGAAAGGCCGGTGGGCTTTCTAAAGTGATATAAGATGCCTAGGTGTGTCCCAACCCCACCAAGTAAGGTAAGCCTTACCTCACACCACTTTCTTTTGCTGATTCAAATTTCACAAATCGTACGTCCTGACCCTCATCTTAGCAAGGCATTAGGGTCATCGTCAAGCGCACATGCACTTGAACCCTAAATGGGGGGCACAACACACTCTTTTTCATGTCTATATTCTAGAAAGCACCACGGTTTTAAGAAAGAGTTTCATTGGCACGAGACATCGAAAAATAAGGCAGGCCAACCGGCAACTCCACTGGGAAACGCCACCTCAAAGTTGGTCAAAATAGCTTGCAAACTCACTTTGCACACAACCCACACATAAAAATTGCCTCAGATTTGACGAAATCATATTTTTGGGTTGGGGATTTCATGATCCCTGCATTCTTGTGTTCATCCTTTTGGAATACAATTTCTAAACCCACACCTGCCACCTTTCTTCTACGAGATGTCCCCATCTCTTGACACCAACAGCCAAGTCGTTGTCATCATGTACATCAGTGGCACGAATGCCAGCACTTATCATGTGCATTTAGCCACTGGAGGTTCATCTGCTAGTCTAAACTCTAAGGGTAGCCAGAAGGCCACACCTCTCCTCTCCGCAATTGGCATGCCGACTGTCGTTGCCTCTGTGGGCAACAGAAAAGCCACCCCCAAGGGTGGCTCGAAGGCCACTCATCCAACACAACATTGGTCGGACCTGGATCTACCTCGCCTGTGCTCTCTCGGGGGTCCAAGTTCGATCGACCTCCTCCCGAACAATTTCCTTGACCCTCACAAGTGCATTTGCAGCTCATGTGTCATGTGCAGATAGGTATGCCCAACTATGAGAGGATTTTAATGCAATGAAGAGATGGACTTGAGCACCAACATGACTGCGATTGTGAGTTCCTGGGATAAGCCTGGGCTATTGCCCTCTTAAATCAATGAATGAAAGCCCTCCGGCTGTCCAGTAGTACAGTTTGGATACATCCCCCTCTCTAAACTGAACACCTCACCTCGACTCTCACTGAAAACTGTTAAGGAAATCCAAGTAGAATGTACTCCTCGTTGATGTGCTTTATCGGTTAATGGTTCTAGTTTTGGGAGCAGAGTGGCTAGAGAAATAAGCAGGAGAGGGGAGAAAGAAGAGAATAAGAATAAGAACTTAATGAGAAATTAGTTTAGCAGTGAGAAGAAGAAGATGATGAAAGTGCAGAAGATAAGTGAATAGATGTCTCAAAGAAAATTGGGCAGCTTCCCACCATAATCTCTCGCAAGAGGTATTATCGAAAATAAGAAAAAGCACCAAGCTCGAAACCTTGGAACTCAGAGGATTTGGAAAGTGGAGTTACAGGACTGAGCCTATAACTATGTCACTAAACCAAAGAGGCCCCTAAAAGTGAACAAGGAATAGAAGAAAGCAAAAGAGAAAGAGAGAGATGAAAATCTCTCACAACCGAAACACTATGTGACTTGGTGGTTAGAGTAGTGAAAGGCTCAGAACTCTAAAGAAAGCTAACTCAGGATGACCCTAACTAGAGTGACCGACTGTAAGAGAATCAACGTCTCTTATGACTCGACATCACTGTACGCTCTGATGGTTAGAGTAGAAAACTGAGAGTTAGAACCCTAAGGCACTATCGTAGGACAACCTAGAGTCGAGTGCTTAAGAAGTGAAAGAATCAACAAGCAAAGAGAGAGAGATAAAAGAATGATTAAATGAAAATAAACTAAAGTGAATGAGAAATTAAGATATGATTTAAAGAGAAAAGAGATTGTTCAAGGTGAGAGAAAGTGAGATGAATGGGGGTCAAGGAATGATGGACCCGCCTATGGTACAGATCCAGACTTTTAAGGGGATATGAAATAGTAGAGGAGGTGAGTGAGTGGGGAGGGAATGAAATGGACCCGCCTAAGGCGTGGGTCCGAGCTCACAACGGGATGAGAAAGAGATGAGAGGGGATCGGGGTGAAATAGAGATGAGGGCAGATAGGGTTTTGTGTGAGTTGAGGGTGGTAAATGAGATGACAGAGATGAGAGGGGCAGATAGGGGTGAGAGAGTTGAGAGGGCATATAGCGTTAGAGAGATGAGAGGGGAGGATAGGAGTGAGAGACTTGAGGGTGGATGGGGTTAGAGAGATGAGAGGGGCAGATAGAAATAAAAGAGAGAGAGAGGGACAAATAGATAGAGAGGAGACAGGGGAGGATAGGGTATAAGATAAGTAGAGGGGCGGATAGAGTAGAGATAGGGAGAGTGGGGAAGATAGGGTATAAGATGAGGAGAAGGGCAGATAGAGTAGAGATAGGGCGAATAGAGCGGATAAGGTAGAAGTGAGAGGGGCGGATAGGGTAAAGATGTGAAAAGAGAGGTAGATAGGGCAAAGATGAGAGAGGGGCGAATGGAGAGTATAAAAGAGGGGCGGATGGAGAGAATGAGAGGGAGTGGCAGATGGAGAGGATGAGAGGGAGTGGCAGATGGAGAGGAAGAGAGACGGACCCACCTAAGGCATGAGCCCATGCTTGGGAGAGAGAGGAGATCGAGAGAGAGATAAGAGAAAGAGAAGAGGACGGAAGCCAGTCCCTCCCTAGGTGTGGGTCTAAGAATTTGGATGTGAGCGAAAGAGGGGGAAAGAGAAAGAGAGGAGGAGGAGAGAGAGAGAGGAGAGAGAAAGAAAGAGATAAGAGAGATAAAGAGAGAAATAAGAGAGAAAGAGAGAAAGAAGAGAGTGGGAGAGAGAAAGAGATATGAGAGATTGAGAGAGAGGAGAGAGAAAGAATGAAGAGAAAGGGAGAGAGAGTGGATATAGAACAAGCTTGAGCCTGGGTGCACCTTCATCGGTCCTTTTACATGCACATAAGAAAGAGAGGTCTTCATCTTGGTGGGTCCAAACTAGGTTCCAAGGCTTAAGTGTAATGTCTAGCTAAGTTAGGTTGAGGTGCAGTGTATAGGAACTAGATTGTATGGTATAGGGTAGGGTGTAGGATAACTAAGTTTTGTAGGGTAGGCTAAGGTATAAGATGCACTATGATGTATGGTGTAGGCAAGCTAAGGTAGGGTATAGGGTGTATGATGTAGGGTTGGGAGCTAGGGGTTCCAAGGTGTATGGAAGATAAGAATCCTAGGGTATATGGAATTGGGAGTTGAAAATCTTAAAGGCATTGGAATTTTTGGATTCTATGGAGTGAGGAGTTCTAAGGGTATTTTCTCTCTAGGAAAATTTTCTCTCTCCTCTCATCTTGAGTCTTGAACTTGAAAACAAAGAAAAAGAGCAAGCAAGAATTTCAAGAGCTTGATTGCCAATGACTACGAGTCTAAGAGAGTTCAAGAGCTATAAATGTTTAAGAGCCCTATTACAAATGACTTGGGTTTCCTTATATAGAGGAACCACTAAACAATGGTGGAATGCTCAAAAACACCCAAAATTGTCAAAATATACATATTTTATGAATTAAAATATTAATCTCATTTTGGGCTAAATGACCAAAATATCCCTAAGCACTTTTCAACAAATGACAAAACTATCCCTCCATAAGGGGCCTCTTGGCATTGCTAGGCCTCGAGAGCTTTTTCAGACACTTAATGTGGTAATTTGGGCAATCAATCATTGTAGAATCGATGCTTGAACTATTGTTCACGTTTTGATACCCTTTGATGGTCTTGATACAGTTTTTTAAGGAAGAACCCAAAATCCGGCCATGTCCATAAACTTTCTAATTCTTCGACTACCAATCTAGCACGATCTATGTTGTTCCACGCCTTCATTTTGATCACAAATTGAAGAGGACACTATCACTATTTTATAATAAATTTCGTCAATTTTAGTCTCTGTTTGAGCATATTCTAAATTTAAGAAGTCATCAGAAAATGGGATTTCAGCGACCGCTAAAGTATGTCATTTTCGACCTCAAAAATTCATATCATCCGACCTCCTAGCATAATATAAATTATATCAAATTGTAGCTCTTTGAAGTACGGTCACAACGGACCCATACTTGCGATGATCCGACATAGGGACCTTGAGTTATGGCCTCTCAAAGAATTCAATGTTTTTCTTTATAAAATCTGAATTTTCTTGTTTCGAGCTCATCTTTTATCTGGAAGTTCTCTTGTTTGGGGCCACATCATGATGTGTGCCATATGTCAAAACAAGCGGGTCATTGAGATTTAGCCCTTGTTCAAATTTGAGCTTAAATGGACTCAAACGGGCCAGTTATGAGCATTTGAAAATCATCCCGAAATGAGAAAACACAGTTTCCATAAATGGAAACTAGTTCACTGAGGTTGCACTGCAATAGCGACCCACATTTTTATGGTAGGTTAAGCCCAAAATGGTCTCAGAGGGTCCGATTGAGCCGAAAGTTCGTACCTGGGGGCTTTTCGATGTTCCAGATCTATTGGCGGTGGTCTGATACTGTTTTTAGACCAAGAAAATAGGTCTATAGTTATAGGGTCTATTTTAAGCATGATAAGAATTGGATTTGAAAAAGAAGTTTTGTCCTGATCATATCAAAACTTGTAAGAAAGTGTAGCAACTTTGTGGGTGTCTTTAGGGTATCCAAAACTACCCTCTTATGTAATTTGAGGCCATTTTAACTCTTCTTCACAGGTCACTCAGTTTTAAGCTTATTGCTACAGCTTTCGCGTGGTCTAACGATGTCTTGGGCACTACGGGACCAGGTTACTACCAACTATCTCTGGACTTAACGTAAGTCTAAGGGATGTCGGTGCCATTGACAATGGCATCCAACCCTTCTCTCTTCATTCATGCTACTTCTTATCTCATGTCTTCTGTGTCTCCTTTATGTCGGATTTGGGAGCTGCTTTAGCACCACTAGGAGTGGTATCAGAACTTTTTGCTTCCAAATTGCTCTTAGCTCGGTGGTCTTGAGTCTTGGTTTGCCTTGCTTTTCTCTTCAAGGATCGGGGTGGTTTGCTCGAGGTACTTTGGCCTTTCATAGTGGGCACAGGGTGTCTACACCATGTATATGCTTCTTGAGAAACATTTTCAATGTTTGCCATTTTTAAGTTGAACTCCACCCACCGAATTGCACATGTGGCAGTCACGAAAGCAGATATAATATCCTTTTTAAGATTTTCTGACATGTCGAGCTCACAAAAGGCATGATGGGAGCTTTGGAAGACATCTAACACATTGTCAACTAGGCCGTGTGTCTATCAGTAACAAATAAAATTGGCTGATCCATCCCTATAAAACTCTTCAAGTTTTCTAGAAAACAAAACCAAATGTCACAATCATATGCATCAGCAATAAAATATGAAATTGGAAACATCTCATCATCGGCGTCTATAAAAGTACGATAAAGTATTGTACCAAGAACTTTCCAATGAGTTTCATCAAGGAAGACAATTGGACGGTTCCCATTTTTAAAACCATATATTGAAGCAGCAGGTGACATAAAAACGAAACTTATTGTCTGACCACTCTCGCAGTGCCGCATGACTTCCAGAATTTGTTTGTAATAGGCGATCGAGGTATGCTATAAGTTGGCTGTAAGCCTTTTCCTGGGTACTATGCAATTCTGCCATTGCTATCTCCTTCCAACACCATACCTTATGATATGGAAGGCCTATCCCATAGTCTCTTGCTATGTCTTTTATCATCTCTCTAGGTTTATATTGTGCGATGTCATCCAACTTGCTATTCACAAGGTTGGCGATAAATTGTTTTGAGGCTCTCTTATGGACATTAATGTAGGCCCCAATGCCACATAAATGTTCTCTCATCCATGTCCTAATTTTGAACAACATCAATTGCCCAACTTTACAGGTATAAATCTCCCATTCGCAAGTATCCCACTTGCATTTTGCCTTCACCTGATAGGTCTCATTTTTTATGTCAACATACTCAAAATGATGCGCCATTGCATACCTGCAAAGTGCATCACGAAATTCATATATACTGGTAAATTCTTGACCTACGTTAGTTAACACGTTCTCCCATGTGTAGCGCAAACGAGGCATAATACTATGTTCACTGTTGCCTTCCTTAAGATTTGATGTAGAGGACTAAAGCCACACAACTTCATTGTCCCTACCACATAGCAAGATAAAAAAAGGTTGATCACACCAAATTCATATGTTATTCATATTTTAAATATAAAACAAAGGTTGATTAGACAATATTCATATGTGAGCATACCTTGTGGTGCCATTGACCACAGAAACACCTCTCCTTCATTTATGTCTATCGAAAACATAGATTTCTAACTCATTGCAACCTTCATGTGCAAACAATATTGTTTACGATGCAAATCGGAGAGATCTTCAAAGGAAGATCCCTCAAATCCGTACCACAAATTGATTTTAAAAAAAGTGATAGAGATATTGGGGAAAATTGAATTCTGATCTGAGGCCAAATGCAGATTTGCTCTCAGATTAGTGGCAGGGTCAACATTGATCTGAAATACGAAATACAAAATAAATATAACTAAACTAATATAATTCTAATTGAAATGAATAAAACATAAAAGAAAAGCAGAAAGAATAAAAAAAATGTACCAAACCAAGCCAGATGCCCAGGGACTCCCGCGGCTTCGAGGCCACACCATATCAGAACCTGCTGAATTTATGTCATGCGTCCTCTTTATCTCTCTCCAAGTTCTGACCAAGCCTTGGCTTGGTTGAATGGCTTTCTTGATCTAAGGGTGGCTTAAAACTAGGGTTTTCCTAGGTCTAGGTCAAGTCTCAAGTCTAGGGTTTCTCAAGAATCTAGGTTTCTACGGGTCTCAAATTCTCAGCCTTTAATTCTCCACCTGTGTCACAAACTAAAAAAAAATAGCTAAGCTCCCCAATTCTCCCTGATGCTTTTATAGCCCGAAAATCATATGGGATGGGCAACATGCCATATCCAGCAGATCTCCTAGCCTAGACTGCCATTTTAGTGGTCTGAGGCTTGGGAGACACCAGGAGCATCGCCTGGGCAAAAATGGTCTAGGTACATTGAACCTGGCCAAAATTGACTTGGGAAGGCTTGGCATGTGAGAACTGCCATTTTGTAGCAGTCAGAGCTGGGTGACACTAGGAGCATTGCCCAGGCCAGATCTACTCAAAACTGGCAGATTCTAATTCAAGGATGATTTTGGGGCTGTCAAGATGGTCCCTGCTAAAAATCCACGGATTTGGGTCAGTCTTGGGCTTGGCGACACTAGGAGTGTCGCCCAGACCAAATATGCTCAAAAGAGTAAATTCTAGTTCAAGGCAGATCTTAAGGCTGTCGGGATGCTGCCTACAAAAAATCGGTGGATTTGGGTCTATCGGGACTAGGAGATATCATGAACGTCGCCCAGCCTTGGGCGACGCCTAGAGCGTCGCCAAGTCTAGGCTGGGCAACACTAGGAGCGTGTCCTAGACCAGATCTACCCAAAATCATAAATTTCCATTTCTTGAGGGTTTTAGGGGCTCTTTTGATACTACTGGTTAGGTGCCTCGATCTCGCCTCGAATCTGGATGATTTGGTGACACGTGTCTTGGGTTTCAAAGGGAACCCAAGACTTGAGATTGCCCTCTCGAGAACCTTTCTCAAGAACAAGGGCAGGTCTACCAACCAATGAGAGAGGAATTTGTTGTGAGGGGGGACACACCTCACTTGAGTCCGTGACTCACTCGGACTGGCTCGCGTGGGCACCCTCTTACATCACGTCGGAAAGCCCCTCAGTCATACAACTGGTTCGAAATCTCCTCCCTTGGCCTGTATTCTCCTGTTTCTACGATCACACACACATGGTTAATTTTACAAGACTAGTGGGCCATGGGACCCCACCTTGTCTTTTAAGTGAATGCACACAGGCGTGCACATTCAAAGGAGAAAAGAGAAGAAATGATGCGATGAGGGTTGGGAGAAGGAAGAAGAGAGAATAAAAGAAGCAAAAAAGAGACAATTGATCAGATGCCTAGCTTTGCACGATGGTTAGATCGGCATGATGATTGAACTGACGTGGTGGCATGATGATTGGCAAGACGGATATGGTAACGCAGACCGGCACGGTGGCAATACTACTCAACGGCAGAACACCAACACCAACCAGCCTGGCACAACAGCGAGTTCGATGTGGCAATAAGACGGGCAAGGTAACTTAGACCGGTTCGACGATAATACTTCTCGACGACGAGACTACCATGATAGTGCTCGACTTGTCCCTTAGTCAAATGAGAGAGGAAAAAGAAAAAGAAAGAGGAAGGGGAGAGATAAGAAAAGCAGAGAGAGAGAGAGAGAGAAGGAAAGGAGAAGAAAAGAAAAAGAAGAGATAGAAGAGAAAGGAGAGAAGAGAAGAAGAGAAAAGCAAAGAGAAGAGAGGAATGTGGAGAGAAAGAAGAGAAAAGAGAAAAGGGAGAGAAGGGAGAAGACAAAAGAAAGGAGACACAGAAGGAAGGGGGAGAAAAAGAAGAGAGAGAAAAGAAAAGAAGAGAAGAGAGAGAAAGGAGAGAGACAAAACATGGATAGCAATGAGCTTCTGCCATCTATAACAGAGGAGAGAGAAGGAAGAAGGAAGCATGGACTATGATGAGCTTCCGCTGTCCATGACAGAGGAGAGAGAAGAGAGAAGAGAGAAGGAAGCAAGGCCGGCGATGGGGTTTCGTCGTCCATGACGAAGGAGGGAGAAAAAAAGAGAACATGGACTGCAATGGGCATCCACCATCCATGAAAGGAGAGAGAAAGAGCATAGACGGTGATGGGTTTCCATCGTACATGTCAAGAGAGAGAGACAAGAACAAGAAAGGGAAAGACACGCGTGACGCTAGGCATCGCCGCTCGTGTCGTAAGGGACTCAAACATGACCTGACTCTCCATTCGGGGAAGAGCCCGGTTCAGTGTCCTTGTCAAAGAATGATGGAAGGAATGTCATACACGGCGATGAGCATCGCCGTGCACAACATGGGTAAGGGGAAACTTGGACAGAGGCTCGACTCTCCACTCGGGTTTAGGCTCGGCTCACTATGCATGTTTCTTAAGGATAGGAGAAGAATGAGAATGTCATGCCCGGGGATGGGTATCGCCATGCATGACTGGAGAGGAGAGAGAAAAGAAATAACAGGGGAGAAAGATAAATAGAGAGGAAGAAAGATATTTTAGGGAAGAGAGAGAAGAAAGGAAATTACAGAGAAAAAGAAGGAGAAGATTAAGAACGAGGGAGAACAGGAAAAGAAAGAAAGCAGAGAGAAAAGAGGAAAGACGAAGAAGAGAGAGAAAGAGATATTCACGGTAATGGTTACTGCCATGCATGTTTGAGATAGAGATGAGAGAGACAGAGAAAAGAAGAGGAAGAGAGAGAAATAAAGAAAGAGGAGAGAGAATAGAGGAGAAAGATGAGAGAGAAAAGAGAAGAAAGAAGAGAGAAAAGAGGAGAGAGAAAGTTACTTTCACCGAAGGGTACCCAACTTTTTTTTCTCTTTCTTCTCTCGCTCTCCAAGGAATGCCTCTCCAACTCAACATAAAAACTAAAATTGTATTGATGAATTGAAAGTATGAGGGGATCCTTTACAATTAGGTTCAGCAGGTATTTATAGAATTGCACCCTAACTATGAGTGGATGCCCAAAGACTATCCTAATGGATGATAATTAAAAGTTATTTGAATTAAAAGAAATTATAAAAATGGGTGAAAAATGATTGTTTTTCCTCTACCTAACAATACATGAAATTCCAAAATAGTCCCTACTGCTGCCCTAGAACGTGCGTGATCTTCCATGGATGATCCAGGGTTGGTCTAATGCACGTTTGATAAAAAGATGATTGATTTCTTGTAGGGCTCGTCATGGCGATCGATTTGATACCAACTTCGAGCCATGGATCTTGTTTTTAACCCACAATCATGCGACTTGAAATTCGTACGAATCTATAAAACTTCTGATCGATAGTGCACTCGTTTCTTGATGTTTTTTTGTGATTTCTTCATTGATTGCACTATGCATGCCATCACGATTGCGTGACAACAAATGCAGCTGTATTTCGTGCCCGAGCGAAGATTTTGCAGCCTTGGGTTTTTCGCCGGAATCTGAATTCTAGCGGCCGGAATTTGCAGCAACTTTATCGACTTCGTGCGTGAAATCCAACCGTCCATCACGCACCTTATGCATGTGATGTAACTGGTCTCGTGTCAATCCGAAGTGCGAGTGTATGGCAGCTTGAGCGAGACGTGTCGCTGCTGAATTTTCTACAACTTCCTTCACGAATCATCAACTTCTCTTTAGCTTTTCTCCTTGCTCGAGCGTTGTCACGGGGTGTGCCACATATCAAAACGCTCGTCTTGACGAGACGAACATGCTTACAAAATTTGAGCATGAACTGACTTGAGACGAGTGAGATATGGCTCCTGAAAGTTACTTCCCAAGACTACAAAAACAGTCACCTTTGATGGTGATTTGGTGCAGGGAGGGTGCACAGGAATAGTGTGCGGCTTACCCCTTTTTGGTTTTTTACCATTGGCTTTATCCTAGAGCGCCCGGTTAAACTGAAACTTGACCCATAGGGGTTTTCGACCGTGCCAGATCCAATGGCAGTGGTCCCACAGCAACTTGAAGCACCGAAAATAGTGTTCTAGTTACGGGTCCGTTTTAGGGTATTAGAGATTTATTTTTTTGAAATTGTTTCTTTGTCTGCATTGCCTTAGACATGTCGGATTGCAACTAAACTTGGTAAGTGGCCTTCTAATGTCCTTATGAACATTTCCACTTGTTCTGGGGTAATTTTGAGACTATCGAGAATTCCACTGTAATTTAGGCTTTATTGACCGGCTTTTACTTTTATTCCGCATCGGGGGCCCAAGGTGTTGAAAAATTTCTTTAAACAACTACCTATAAAACTTTTGGTCAAAACGAGGTTTTTCTCTATTGTTAATGATTTGTTTCCTAAAACAAGGCATTTTGCAGGATTCTGGATTACAGGGCATGCAATATGAACTATGGTGGTCTGTGGTCTAAGGTTTTACTTGGATAGTGTGGTCCTAAGAGTTTAGGAATATCACAGAATTTGCCAGGTTTAAAATGGGGTGTTTACAGTTGCCCCTCTTTGGCAGTCCCTATCCTTCTGGGTGGCAAAGAAGTAGACACGCTTTGGCGCTCCCTGTCCTTCAAGGGGTAGGTGAGTGACAATGATATTATAGACATTTTAAATTTCATCCTGACGTTTCATGGTCAGAGGGCACACCAACTATCCCTCTAATACATTATGCTCCCCGCTCACCCACCTAAGGCATTTTCATATTAGGATTTTCAGTGTGAGATGTCTATGAGTTACACAAGCTTGAATTTCAAGTTGGATTTTCTAGCCATGACATTTACCTTCAGGGGTTTTCACAATTTCAAGTTCTTAAACTTAGCATTTTCTTTGATCCCTTAGGGTTTCCTAATATCTTCTATACGTTTTACATGTTTAGGAAAATGTTTGCCTAGCCAATTCTGAAGAGAGAGATGAGGCGGCAAGACGGTAATCATCATATGCGGGTGTCCAAGCTCCTTCGTTTTAAAAGACATTTTAGAAATTTTGACAACAGGGAGAGATTTGGAATAGAACCCATAACTTGGACAGGTTCCTATTCTAACAAAGAAATTAAAGTTTTTAAAAACACAAAACATATAGTGAATCATTTCGAAAAGAGAAAGATATTCTGAAAAAAAAAAAAATTAGTTAGCAATTTTAGCTCCTGCAACAATAGAACCCTCTAACCAGTTTAACGCCTTACAGTGATGGACAAATTCACCGGACCCTTTAAGTCAAACGGGGCTAGACGAATACATTTGACCTTTTATGTCAAATGAGGCTAGAAATTTTTTGAATAAACCTAAACTTTACGTCATACGAAGCTAGACGTTTCCTGAAGACACCTGACCTTTTACGCCATATGGGGTTAGACATTTTCCTGTCTTCGCTCTTTTACGTCTCACGAGTTCGACGTTTTCCTGTCTCACCTTTTTTATGTCGCACGAGTTTGACGTTTTCCTGTCTCAGCTCTTTTACGTCGCACGAGTTTGACATTTTCTGAATTGGATTTTGGTTGGCAGTTTAGGCTCATGCCACCAAGGAGCAATTAGAAATTTTCAAACATTAATTAAATGTGTGAAGACAGTCTTTTTCGTAAGAAAAATGCAAAACAAAAACCAAATTTTGTCCTCGGAAGGCTCCGGAATTGGAGCGGAGGCATTTTTGTCCAAAATCTTTTGGGTGACACTCCTTGTGTTGCCCCAATGAGCTGGGCGACATACTTTGTGTCGCTCAGGTCACTGACTTTCAAAATCAAATCACTTTGATTCTGGAGGTTTTTTTGGGGTTGCCTTATGCTTATGTTTTTGAATTGTTTTTTACTTTTGGGGCTTTCTTTTGAATTTGGTTTGCAGTTTAGGCTTATGCCACCGAGGAGCATTTGACAAGCTGCTTGAGACTAATTTATTTTAAAAATCATTTGAAACAATTAATTTCATAAAAGCAATTGATGAAGAAATATGATTTTTTAATCCAGTAATGCCCTAGAATTTGAGCAGCGGAATTTTTACCCAAAAACATTTGGGCAACACTAGTGGTGTCGCCCGGGCCACCGACCTCTGAATCATTTTGGAAGGTCTTGGGGTTGCGTAAGCCCTCTGGATGTCGAATTTGGAACCTGTAAAATAGGTTTTGGATGGGATTTCTATAAATCTTCTTTCTTTCCCTTCTCCTTTCAATCTTCATCCTCTCCCTTCTTCTTTCCATCTTCATTTTCTTTCCTCCCCTTACTAGATTTTCATCTTCTTTCTTATTTTTCTTCTTACTTCTTCATGGCGCCTAGGACGAATATAGACCTTTCTAAGGGTAAAGGAATGAGTGCAGATCGATAATGGGAGAGAGGAAGAGGCTCTCCTTTGTTTCACTAGGGTTAGGCATTTTTTTGAGGGCCTCCCTTTCCATATTTTACAAGGCCTAGGAATGGGCGATGCTCCTCGACGAGTTAATGACAATCTTGTTATCAGCCCTTGGTTTAGGGATTGGTTCTCTCCTGCTCGGCAATGGCTGGAGCTCATGGCCCTTCTGGCTTCGATTTCAATGGTGCACATCTTGACTATGGCTTCTTGCCATGTGAATTTTTCCCTCCGTGAGGCCCTTGTCGAGAGGTTCAACTTTCAAACCAATACTTTCTTCCTCCCTACAGGAGAGACGACTCCTACTTTGGAGGAAGTTGCCATGATATTTGGTTTGAGTTTGTCTAGTATTCAATATCAACCCTCCACGGCGACAAACGATCATTCCTTCTTGGGTGTGCGACTATTGGGGACCGCCTGCTCTTCTCATGGTTATTGGGTTGACATGGAGTCACTGATCCTTAATCGTGAACGATCCCGAGCTGCCGAGCAAATCAATATCTTTCTCTTTGTGCAATTGGGATCGGTTCTCTTTCCGAGTGGTCGGAAGACAATTCGTAGCTCTCTCATCCCTTTAGCCCGTGCTTTGTAGGAGAGCGCCGGTTATACCATTATTTTGGCATATACCGGATCTTCACAACCAAGTTACCCACTGATCTTGCAGGTGTGTTTTTTAGCTCAATCTTTTTCTTCGTTTTTTCTTCTGAAATTCAGTTTTTTTTTTTTTTCACGTTTTTGTTCCTAGGCTTCAATTTTTTATCATAAATATTCATTGGAAAAGACCCAGACTGATTCGGGGGTGTCTGACTTGGGCAACACTAGTGGGCGACATTGATAGTGCCACCCACACAGTCTGGGCGACACTAGTAGTGTCACCAAAGTCATCTTGACCCAGATGGTTCCAGGGTTTTGAATTTATGTTGTGATCTGTTGGGGGTGTTTTGGCTCATGTTTTCTATAGATTTGGGCCTATGAACACATCACAGTTGTCTGTCCTCCTCGATCCATGACAGCTATATCTACTACTTCGAGACTGGCGTATGTCAGTGATACCACTCGTCCTCGTGACGTCAATCATTATCGCTGGATTTTTCATGAGTTGTCATCATTCGATTGGGTGATCAGGGGTCTTGAGAATGTGCCCCTGTTTTTGCCCCCTATGGGGTATTCGTGTCTCCTCTTGGCAAGAGAGGGCTATTTCTCTCTGAGGGTGCTTCGTTAGTCTCGACATATTCAGCACTATACTTCTCCTATAGAGGTGATCGATCGTCGCTCTCTCTTTCCACTTCAACGACACTCTTCCACCCTCCTAATTAAAGAAGGTTGACGTGGAAGTGGAAAAAATCATCTTCTGGCGAAGGACTGATCAAGCAAGAAAAGCCTACAACCACTTCCAACTTTGATTCCTGGCGAGAATGTGCCTGCCCTCTTCCACTATGCCCCAGGGCTCCGGGACTTCATGACGAATCTTCTTTCCCTGCTCAGAATCTGGTGCACTCTCGAGAAAACGACGCTTCTGTTTCAAATAAGAGAGTCAAATCCAATGCGGATGCGTTTGACATCATCTTGGAAGAAGCTGAAGTTGAATTGGCTAGATGGGTGGCCTTCGCAGCGGATCTCAAGGAGATGGACTTTGATCCCAAATCGAAGACTGAATATTCGTAGTATTTATTTTTTATTTGTTAAATTGAATAAGTTGATGTCATGATCACCTTTATTTTTCAGCATTTGTTTTATTCAAGTCGGTTAAGACCACAGAAATTTTGGTCTCAAGACCAGATTTGATTGTGTGAGTGCATTTAATAAACTCATTTTCAAAGGATGAATAAGATCGATATTTTCAGACATTCAGAATTTTATTTTATTTTCAGTTTTGATTGATTCTCTGGGACTCTGGAGACCTCTTTATTTTATTCAGATTTTCTATATATATATATATATATATATATATATATCGCCCACCAAAAACGTTTTGTTTTTATTATTATTATTTTTAACCACTTTGGATGGGCTACAAGGGTAGTGTCACCTACCAATTTTTTATTTATTTGTTATTATTATTATTATTATTATTTGTAAACTTCTTTGGCTGGGCGACACAGTCTGTGTTGCCCGACACAGGTAGTGCCGCTCGTGTCACCCAACCATTTTTTTTAAAAAAAAAAAATTTCCACTACCCCAGTTATGGGTTTTATTTATTTATTTATTTTTATTTGTTAAATCTTTATGTGTACAATTGATTTAACAAGGTAGATAGGAACATTTTGTTTGCACACACTTTTCATACTAAATTTTGACAAACTCAGCCCCCTAGTTGTTGGGTTTTTATCCCAAAATTCAGTTATCGGACTGTCATACGCTCATACGGTGTTGGCTTCGCCTCTTTCTACCTCGGGGGATCTAGTCGAGAGAGAGAAAGCTCCCAAACTAGCCAATGTTGTCATTGGCGAGGTTCACCCATCTTCGATATGTGGTAGTTGACAATTATACTTATACAACCATGGAGTGCCTAGCTAGTTTCAAGCCTTCATAACAAGCGTAGGAAGTTGGCTTCGAAAACAAGGCCAAATCGACTAATAGTTTAACCTTTTGTCGTGATGGAGGAAGTCCTTTCTAACAAGGAAAGATTTTTGAAAATGTATGATTTTAAAAGTCAATTTGAAAAGCATTTTCAAATAGGGATGGGCCCTACAGTTTTTGCCACCTGTGGCCCCTTTGGTGGTTATTTTATTTATTTTTCTCCTTTATTTATTTATTTAAAGATGATGAAAAGGATTTCCTTATGAGATCATGAGAGCCTAAGAGTCTTGACGTTTTCCTTGGCCTTTAGAGCTCCCATTTGGTGTTCACAGAACCACGAGTTCTTTGAATTCTTGT
Organism: Amborella trichopoda; assembly: GCF_000471905.2. The sequence continues at coordinate 2,133,178 of NW_006497279.1, forward strand.
TAGGCTTCCTTCTTGGAGAGGTCTCGATGTTCTTCCCGGGCTCGTCGAAGTTTCTTGGGGTCTCCAATTCATGTTGCTTTTCCATATCTTCTTGAGATTGGTTCTATTGGGAACCTGTAGGGATTAGGAGGAGTCTCCATCCTCAGGGTCTGCATGTGCACTATTATTGTAACTTACAAGTACCTGTTTGTAATTGAGGTTTTGGACAAGCGCCTCCGTTTTGGAAGGTTTTTTTTTTTTTAACCCGTGATGCCTTTTCAAGCTTTCACCGCGGCTTTTTTTTTCTTTTTTCTTTTTTAAAAGCCCGTTACAGGTAGTATTTTCTGAGATACATTACATTAATATGGTCGTTGAGTTCATACCCCTCTTGATTTTTTATTTTATAGGAATTACTTGTTTGCACTCGGGATAGCACGAATGGTCCCTCTCAATTAGGCTTGAATTTGCCTTATGGGTGTGGATTTGCAGGAGTGTGGAAGATCTTCTTGAGTACCATGTCTCCTTCTCTGAATTGTCAGCGAACAACCTTCTTTGGTATGCTGTCTCGATTCTACAATGGTAAGCTACAAGATTTTGCCTTGCTCGTAGTCGTCTTTCATTAGAGTATCGAGGGCAGTGACTCGTGCTTCGATCTTTTGTTCCGCATCTAAGTCGCGTCATTTAGCTTTTCATGCCAACCTTTGCCACCTTCTTTATTCTGTCTATATTTCTGAGTAGTCCTTTGTTTGTGGCCTTTGCTTGTCCATTTCTTAGAGGGTAATAGGCTGTGGAGAATTTATGCATTATCCCATACTTTTTTCACACCTTAGTGACCCTTTCATTTTTGAAGTTGGTACCACTGTCGGTAATGATTGACTCGGGAACGTCAAATCTGAATATAATGTTGTTCTTTCAAAAACGGACAACATGCTAACCTTCAATTTTGACAAATGATGCGGCCTCTACCCATTTTGTGAAGTATTTTGTAGTCGTTAGTATGTAATGGTGGTAGTTCAAGGCTTTTAGTGAAATCATTCTGATGATATCAAGACCCCACATGGCACAATGCCATATGAGCAGTGTTGAGTTAAGTGGTATTGACAGTGCATGAATGAGGTCTCCATAGAGCTGACATTTGGGACACCCCTTAACAAATTTCTAACAATCCTCAGCCATGGTGGTCTAATAATAGCCTTGGCGCTTGATTTTTTGGGCTAAGGCAGCTACCCCATAATTACCTCCTTCATTGTGTAATTCTGTTAATATTTGGTCGATTTCTGAATGGTCGAGGCACCGGAATATGATGTTGTCAAAGGATTTCTTGAACAGAAGGTCATCTCTTATTAGGAAACCCATAGAAAACCTTTGAAGGGCCTCCTTATCCTTTTTGGTAGCTTCGTCGGGGTATGACCCATCATTTAACATGGACAGCACATCGTGGAACCATGGTTTCTCTTTGACTAGTACATCTGAGGTCACGAAAGACACTTCCTCATCGTTCTCATTTTCATGCTCTATTTCTTTTTCGATCCTTGGTGGGGAAGTATCGTGCTTGTGGCTGATGTAAAGTGGCAGCGTGGTGACTTCTAAATGACTGTCGACCATCGAAGCAAGGGTTGGAAGGGTATCGACGAACCAATTATTTTTCCTAGTTACATGCTGGAAGGTGATCTGCTTAAAATATTTTATCATCTTTTCCACCTTTTCTTAATAGGGTTTCAATTTTTCTTCTTTGACCATCCAAATCCCTTGAACTTGGTTTATGACGAGCAAGGAATCACCAATAACTCGTATTTGTTGGATCTTCAGTTCTATGGAATTCTCTAGTCTAGCTATCAAGGATTCATATTCGGTAATATTATTGGTACATGGGAAATTCAGTTTGATAGTTGTTGGCATTAAAATTTTCTTGGGTGAGCATAGTATAACCCTTAAACCTGATCTGTATTCGTTCTTTGCACCGTCAAAGTATAACTCCCAAATTGAGTCCTCAATTGTGAAGAGGTTCTCATTAGGACGATCCGTGTTAATGGGAGTGTTATCTGGTAGTGCATGTTCAGCTAAATGGTCAGCAATGGCATGTCCTTTGATCGATTTTTGAGTGACATATTCGATCTCGAACTCGCTGAATAACATTCACCATTTTGTCAAATGTATGTTAAGGATTGGTCTCTCTAATTGGTACTTGAGTATTTTTGAGATGATCTAGACTATATGAAATAAGACATAGTGTCTTAATTTCTTCATAGCCCACATAAGCGTTAAGCAATGCTTCTCCATGTCCGTATATCTTGTGTCATAGTCGACCATGGTTTTGTTGATGTAGTACACGACTTGTTCTTTTTCATGGTCATCGTATGGTCCTAACATTGCCCCGATGGTCTTGTCTTTCATAGATATGAATAGGAACAGGGGTTTGTCTGGATTAGGAGGGCTAAGGATGTGAGGTTTGGTTAGGTAGTCCTTGATTTAGTCGAATGCCTCTTGGCATTCATTGTCCCATATGAATGGGGTACCTTTCTTAACGAGCATGTTGAAGGGTGTGTACTTGTCTTCCAATCGTGAGATGAAACGCCTTATGGTTTGTATGTGACCATGAAGCCCACGAATTTCTTTGATGTCACAGGGAGAAGGCATTTCGGTGGTGGCTCGTATTTTGGATGGGTCCATATCAATACCCCTTTAGCTTACTTTAAAGCCTAGTAAATTGCCGGATTCAACTCCAAATGCACATTTTTGTGGATTGAGTTTGAGTTGATGTCTCTAAAGTCTTTCAAAAATGGTTCTCAGGTTAGTGAGGTGATCGGACCTGGCCTTTGACTTGATCAGGATGCCATCGACATAGTCTTCCTTGATGGTATGCATTAAGTAGTGGAAGATGTTGTTCATTACCCGTTGGTAAGTTGCCCCTACATTTTTTAGGCCAAAGGGCATGACACAATCGTAGTAGGTTCCCATTGTGTTATGAACAATGTTTTGGTTTGGTCTTCTTTTTCTATGAGGATCCGTTTGTAACTCGAGAAGTCATCTATGAATAACAACATCTCGTGGCCCGCAGTGTTGTCGACCAAAGCATCTATGTTTGGTAACTGGAAATTGTCTTTGGAAGGTGCCTTGTTGAGGTCTCTATAGTCGACATACCCTCAGATCCTCCCGTCTTTCTTGGGTACAACCACTATGTTGGCCAATCATTCTGAGTGATCGACAGGGGTAATAAATTTTTCCTTGAGCAATTCATTGATTTATTTTTTGATTTTGAGCTCAAGGTGGGTCTTTTGATGTTGGAGTTTTTGCCTTACTAGCTTTGCCCCTTCACTGAATATTAGGTGATGTTGCACCAATGTGGAATCTAACCCTAGCATATCATTGAATAACCAGGCGAAGACATCACGATATTCCTTGAGAAAGAAAATCATGTTTTGCGGTTCCTCAGGGGAAAGGGAGGTTCCAATCTTGGTTAACCTTGGATCCTTCTCGGTTCCTAGGTTGACGTCGATCGTCTCTTCGATGGTAGCCGTTGGGTCACCATCAAATCTCTTCTTGAACTGCTCAACATGGAAGTGAGTTCCTCAGGTTGAGGGATTTCTTTGGACTCTTAGTTCTCTTGATCTTCATTCAGGTTGTATGATTCATCATCTTGAGTGTTTTGCACTGCTAATGGGCTATCTTGAGTGTTTGTCATTTCTTAAAATTCTATTTCCTTATTATCATTTTTATCATCTTTCGAATTTCCAACTGTTTTTTAAATGTCACAAGAGGTGTCCCTTATGGGACTCGCAAGGGATATGTTAGGGACTGGACGAGCAGGGCGCCTTTTCGTTTTTTGGCACCGGGACTTGAAGGTGTCGTTGGTATGCTTCCAGCTATTCTTGAGAAAGGGGAGTGATTGACCAATTGTCCCTAGGTTTGAACAAACGAATGAAAGAGCTAATTGTGTATACTTTCAAGTCCAGGTAAGCGAAAAGGTGTTCAATTCCCAGTTCTTGTGTGTGCTGAGGTGTGGAAGGAGAATCCCCCGCCAATGGGGAATTAAGGATCAGCTTTGGTCGTTGCGAAGGATGGGCATCAAGAGGGTCGAGACTTCGAATGCCTCCAGATACAACTCCGGAACGGCATGAAGGCTTCATCTGGCTTTGAAATAAGGTGAGAGAACACCCAAGTCCTCTTTGATCCCCGTTTTTGGTTTTGGCTTCGGGTGACTCAGAGATCACCTCCGTTATGGCTGGCCCTTGACTTCCCAAGCCTTTGTCTGGTTGGAAGCCTTGGGAAAAGAGAATGTGCAAAGCCTCGAGGGACCCGAAACCATATCGATGTTGACATTGGATGATATCTTCCATCGATGAGGAAGTCTGCAGAATTTGAGGAATAGGTCGCTGGCCTCTAGGCGTATGGTGGCACAAATAGCTTGCTCGAAAGAAATAAGTGGAATTTCTCTGATCTCAACTCGTACGACTAGCTTTCCATTTTCTATACTAGATCTTGGAAGAGGAGAAAGTTCAGCACAAACCTTAACAACACCGTTCTTGGTTTGAAATTTAAGGCACTGATGGAGTGTAGAGGCCACCACGAGATTCTCACACAGCCACGGCCTATCTAACATCATATTGAATGAGGGTTTTATGTCTAAGACATAAAACTTTATCACTTGGATGACAGGGCCAATCTTGAGAGTGAGAAAAAATATGCCTTTCATTTGTCTTTCGGTCCCATTGTATACAATGATATTGAGCTGATACGGCTTGAAGTCCTTCTAGCTCTTGCCTATCTGCTTCACCGTTTTCATGGGGCATATGTTCAAGGATGCCTCATTGTCAACAAGTACCCTCTGTGTCTCATACCCTTGCATGAAAATGGTGATGTGCAATGGTTGGACGTGACAGTGGCTGAAGCTGGTAAGGATGTCGTCGTCGATGAACATGATCGACGTTGGTGCCATCAGCTGGTTCATCATTCCACATAACTCATCCGGTTGTGTGTTGCTCAGGATGTGCGTCTTGGCAAAGACTTTCTCAATCTGGGCCTTCTGTGCCAATGAGTTATTAAGCAGCTCCAAGATGAAGATCTGAGTCTGGATCTTACCGAGGTGAGCCGATAGATCATAGGTGGTTGCGGATCTTTGGGATTCCTTGTGGGGTTCATGATTCATGGTATTCGTTGGCTGCTTAGGTTCAATCTGATGGGCTTGAAAACTCGGCCCCTTCGGGTCAAGGAATCTACTTCACATGCCTAAAGTTCGATAGGATCCGCTCTTGCGAGAGTAATGGGAATCTTTGGGGAGTTGGCCCCCTAATTGGAGGATGATCCCTTCTCATTGATCCAGACAACATCAATTTCTAACATACCATCCTCATCATATTGGTCCCACTTAGGTGGGTGGTCGAGGTTTTGAGGTAAAGGGTCCCTTTTTAAAAGACCCAATAGGTCCTCTTGGGGTTCTTGGAGGTGGTGATCACATGGAAATATGAATTCAGCCGGGTCTTCTTCTTCATCTCCACTATCGATCATGTGAATGGCAGCTTTCCCTTTCGGGTTGTCCTGAGCTTCTGTCTTTGCGGCCGTTGTGATCGTATTTTCAGGAAGAGGATTTGTGAAGATACACATCTTTTGATTAGGCTCTTCAACAGGTTCATTTTTTGGTGGGATAGTGATATCCCCCTTTCAATCAACCCTTGAATAACCTGTTTCAAATGATCGCAATTTTGGGTGTCATGCGCATGGTTTTGGTGCCATTTGCACCATTTGCTCTTGTCCATGACTTGGAATGATGGCTTGGATGGTGCTCGGAGTTAAACCATATCTTTGGACAAGAGTAATTCAAGCACTTTTTCTAATAGGTCTTTGAGAGGAGTGAAATTATCATCTCACCTTGGGATGTTATTTTAAGCGTTTGCTCTAGGCCAACCTCTCTTGTTTTGGTTCTAACAGTTGCGCTGAGCAGCTGAACCTCGATCTGGCCCATTAATGACAATTTCATTAACCTGACCAGAAGTATTCCCCGTCTTGTTGTTATCGTTGTTCTTATTTATCTTATTTTTGGGAGTGGTTATGGATTTGTTCTCATGTCTAATGCTGAGAGGTGTTCCTCTGCCCTTTCGTGGCACGCAACCCTCTCAATTGTGGAGTCGAAAGAGTAGGGGATAAGACCTTGGCTGAAGAAGGTCCTATATTCGGGAGCAGCACTTTCTAAAGCCATGGAGATCTTGGTTGTGTCTGCGAGTGGACATTGAATGACTTGCATTGTCGCCCCACCGAATCGATTGATGAATTCTTCAAAGGATTCTCCTAGATTTTGTTTTGTTGCATTGAGTTCGCCCAGGGAGAGAGGCCTTGGTGTTGATCCACAGTAGTGAGAGACAAATAGGTTGAACAGTTCATCTGGATTGATGTGCGGTTGAGTACACATCATTCCTCGATGCCAGTTCAGAGCCTCGCAAGATAATGTTTGCGAAAATATGGCCTTCAGTTGATTTAGCCTCTCTCGCAAAGCTCAAACAGAGAGGAGGTATGCGTTAACATGGGTATCTGGATCGCTCTTCCCGTTGAACTTGTTTCGGAATTCTGGGATGAAGAATCTGAAGGGAAGGTCCTCCATGCCTCCGAGGGTCTCATGAACTTAGGCCTTCAGGAATGCCCATTCTTACAAGCACGTCTTGCATTGCTTTCATGGTACCTTCATATTGGTCATTCGACATGATAGTATGTCTGCTGGTGGGCGGGTTCCCAAGTGGAGACTGATGAGTCAAGGCTTGGGGCATGTATTGGCCCGTATGGACCTGAGGTTGATGAGACGCAGTCACCAGGGTGGTTTGGTATACCTATGCCTGAGGGATATATTGCCCTATAGGTATCGACACCGGTTGAGGAAATTTCACAGTTCATTGGACCAGATGGACGACTGGGACCGATTGCAGAACTGGCTTCTTCAAGTATCCTATGGATTGTCATATAACACTAAGTTGCTTTGGCACTGACACATGTGCTGGGGCATGAACAGTATAGCACCGGTTAACTAAACTTTGAAGGCAGCTTGGACACCTACATCACTTAAGGGTCAATTCAAATTGATACCTCTGTTTCGCATGACATTCAGGTTATCATGAGTTGTGCTATGATGGCTTGAGGCCTGTCAGATTCCCTAGACTTAGGTGGGACTTACTTTCAAGACCGTCGTGCCTCGGGGTTATCTTTGTTCGAGTTATGGGAATGAGCATTTGACACTGTGTGGACTTCTTCCCTCACTCGACTCCTACTTTGAGTGCCTAAGGGCCCTTGCAGGATGACCCCGGGTCGAATCCCTTGACTATCCAAAGTTTTTCAGGCTGAGCTAGATTTTCGGGCCACATAGATCTTAGGATTAGGAGCTAATCCTTGAGACTTTGCTTCTAATTGAAGATTTGGGCGTCAAAAAATGGACGGACCCGGGTTTGGAGTTTTTAGAAGATTAGGTTTGGAGTCAGTTGTAGAATAATCATCATGGTCACCTTGGGTAACCGACATGTTGACTCTCTTTGACTCGATACTTGAATCTAGACTTAGGGTGATATCTAGACTCGATGGCTTAGGATAGAACCTAGTCTAGTTCTAGGGGAGAAACCCTAAACTAAGACCTCGGCTAAGACTAGACCGGATGAATATCGTTAAATTCGATGGGTTTTAGTTTAGATCTTGAACTAGGATAAGCCTAGTCTAGCTCTAGAGGCAACTCTATACTAAGACCTAGACTAGGATCTAAACTAGATGGGTACGAGTCTTGACTTGGATCGAGAGGGGGTCTAGGTTTGAGTATGGGTGTGAATCTAGTTCGAACCAAGACTGAGCTGGGTACAAGCCTAGGCTTAGACCTAGAGGGCTTTGAATATCAGACCGGGTGTTGAGTCGGATTGGATCAAGGTTTGTTTAAGCACGAGCCTTGGCTCGGATCAAGGTTGTGTTAGGCACGAGCCTTGGCTCGGACCAAATATGGGCCTAAATTTGGACCAAGGTGTGAACCTGGTTCGGACCTGGGTTAGGCTGGGTACAAGACAGGACTTAGACCCAGAAGGTTTCAAATATAGACCAAGTGTGGACCCGGACTAAGGTTTAAGTGAGCTTTGGCGCGCATCAAAAGGGAGCCTAGGTTCACACTTGGTGGTGAACCTGGTTTGAACTTGGGGTGGGTTGGGTATGAGCCTGGACTCAGACCCAGCAGAGTTCAAGTTGGACCTAAAGGGTATGAACTGAGATTTAAAACTAATTAACTGTAATAAGAAAAGTAAACACTCAAAAACTTTTGTCCTAAACTATGGGTAGGCTTAGTCTGAGTGGGTTCTTAACTACAGAAATGCAGCTAGGCTGAGTAAATCCCCACATAGGTCTTGGCGTCCTGTTAAAGGAATCAACCAGGTCTTACAATGTGTGGAATTGCTTTGAGGCTAAGGATTACGTAGGGGTGCTCACAGTTAAAGTTATGTGAATCCCAACCACCTTGACTCTCAATACTAGGTTTCCCTCATGACAGTTAGTGCCAAACTATATAAAGAGTGTGTAAAGAAGCATGCAAGTGAAAAAAACAATAGCAGGCAGGCAAACACACAATGTAAGAAAAAAAATGTGAGCACTTGGCACAAATCGTGCCAAGTGAATTGTGCTTCGAGTCGGGTTTTTGACCGACCAAAAGCACAATTCAGATGTGGGGGTAAGCAGCCCCTAAGGCCGTATACAATAAATAAAGGTGGAACCAGACACAACCCGTGCTTAGTTGAGCACAACTCGAGTCAAGAGTGACTCGAATGGGACACAGTTCAAAGAGGGTGTAAGCAACCCTCAAAATGATTTTTTTACTTTATTATTATTTATTTATTTATTTTTGATGAAGCGGGCTTAAGCTAAGCATGATAAACCAGGAAAAGCATGGTTTCTAAAAAATATAATTAAAATAAAATAAAATATAGAAAACACAAATAGGAAAGACTTGTCTTAAGCAAAATATTTTTTTGCATTTATTAAACAATTTACTTTGACCTAAATATTGGTGAGCAGCAAGATAAAAGGTTCTGGAATTGGTCTGTGGGGTCCTGGGATTTTTCCGGGAACTATGATTCTGGGCGACTCAAGGAGTGTCACCTGGGCGACACAGGGAGTGTCACCTGGACCTGGGCGACACCAGCAGCACCGCCTGCACGACACCAGCAACGTAGCTTAAGACAGATAGGGTTTTTCATACCAATCCCTGCATCTATCCCCATTATTTGGATGGATATGTTGCCTGAGATATAAGGCGGCAATTTCAGTCGGAGGTTTAGACTGAAGTTCATTTTCAATGACCAGCAATGGTATATATGCTGTGTTGAGGTAGATACATTTTGCACTAGTAGTTTGAGTGCAAATTGGATTTTGAGAGGGGGATAAATCAATATTTTTTAATTTTTTTCTTATTTAGGTTCAGCTTGGACTTAAAGGGTATGGACTGAGATTTAAAACTAATTAATTGTAATAAGAAAAAGAAACACTCAAAAACTTTTGTCCTAAACTATGGGTAGGCTAAGTCTGAGTGGGTTCTTAACTACAGAAATGCGGCTAGGCTGAGTAGGTACCCACGTAGGTCTTGGGGTCCTGTTATAGGAATCAACCAGGTCTTACAATGTGTGGAGTTGCTTTGAGGCTAAGGATTACGTAGGGGTGCTCACAGTTAAAGTTATGTGAATCCCAACCACCTTGACTCTCAATATTAGGTTCCCCTCATGACAGTTAGTGTCAGAGTGGATAAAGAGTGTGTAAGAGTGTGTAATGAAGCATGCAAGTGAAAAAAACAATAGCCGGCAGGTAAACACACAATGTCAGAAAAAAAATGTGAGCACTTGGTACAAATCGTGCCAAGTGAATTGTGCTTCGGGTCGGGTTTTTGACCGATCAAAAGAACAATTCAGATGTGGGGTAAGCAACCCCTAAGGATGTATACAATAAATAAAGGTGGAAAAAAACACAACCTGTGCCTAGTTGAGCACAGCTCGAGTCAAGGGTGACTCGAATGGGACACAGTTCAAAGAGGGTGTAAGCAACCCTCAAAATGATTTTTTTACTTGATTATTATTTATTTATTTATTTTTGATGAAGCAGGGTTAAGCTAAGCATGATAAACCAGGAAAAGCATGGTTTCTAAAAAAATAAAATAAAATAAAATAAAATATAGAAAACATAAATAGGAAAGACTTGTCTTAAGCAAAATATTTTTTTGCATTTATTAAACAATTTACTTTGACCTAAATATTGGTGAGCAGCAAGATAAAAGGTTCTGGAATTGGTCTGTGGGGTCCTGGGATTTTTTCGGGAACTATGATTCTGGGCGACTCAAGGAGTGTCACCTGGGCGACACAGGGAGTGTCACCTGGACCTGGGCGACACCAGCAGCATCGCCTGCACGACACCAGCAACGTAGCTTAAGACAGATAGGGTTTTTCATATCAATCCCTACATCTATCCCCATTATTTGGATGGATATGTTGCCTGTGATATAAGGCGGCAATTTCAGTCGGAGGTTTAGACTGAAGTTCATTTTCAATGACCAGCAATGGTATATATGCTGTGTTGAGGTAGATACATTTTGCACTAGTAGTTTGAGTGCAAATTGGATTTTGAAGAGGGGGATAAATCAATATTTTTTAATTTTTTTCTTATTTAGGTTCAGCTTGGACCTAAAGGGTATGGACTGAGATTTAAAACTAATTAATTGTAATAAGAAAACAAAACACTCAAAAACTTTTGTCCTAAACTATGGGTAGGCTAAGTCTGAGTGGGTTCTTAACTACAGAAATGCGGCTAGGCTGAGTAGGTCCCCACGTAGGTCTTGGCGTCCTGTTATAGGAATCAACCAGGTCTTACAATGTGTGGAGTTGCTTTGAGGCTAAGGATTACGTAGGGGTGCTCACAGTTAAAGTTATGTGAATCCCAACCACCTTGACTCTCAATATTAGGTTCCCCTCATGACAGTTAGTGTCAGAGTGGATAAAGAGTGTGTAAGAGTGTGTAATGAAGCATGCAAGTGAAAAAAACAATAGCAGGCAGGCAAACACACAATGTAAGAAAAAAAATGTGAGCACTTGGCACAAATCGTGCCAAGTGAATTGTGCTTCGGGTCGGGTTTTTGACCGACCAAAAGAACAATTCAGATGTGGGGTAAGCAACCCCTAAGGATGTATACAATAAATAAAGGTGGAAACAAACACAACCCGTGCCTAGTTGAGCACAGCTCGAGTCAAGGGTGACTCGAATGGGACACAGTTCAAAGAGGGTGTAAGCAACCCTCAAAATGATTTTTTTACTTTATTATTATTTATTTATTTATTTTTGATGAAGCAGGGTTAAGCTAAGCATGATAAACCAGGAAAAGCATGGTTTCTAAAAAAATAAAATAAAATAAAGTAAAATATAGAAAACACAAATAGGAAAGACTTGTCTTAAGCAAAATATTTTTTTGCATTTATTAAACAATTTACTTTGACCTAAATATTGGTGAGCAGCAAGATAAAAGGTTCTGGAATTGGTCTGTGGGGTCCTGGGATTTTTCCGGGAACTATGATTCTGGGCGACTCAAGGAGTGTCACCTGGGCGACACAGGGAGTGTCACCTGGACCTGGGCGACACCAGCAGCATCGCCTGCACGACACCAGCAACGTAGCTTAAGACAGATAGGGTTTTTCATACCAATCCCTGCATCTATCCCCATTATTTGGATGGATATGTTGCCTGAGATATAAGGCGGCAATTTCAGTCGGAGGTTTAGACTGAAGTTCATTTTCAATGACCAGCAATGGTATATATGCTGTGTTGAGGTAGATACATTTTGCACTAGTAGTTTGAGTGCAAATTGGATTTTGAGAGGGGGATAAATCAATATTTTGTAATTTTTTTCTTATTTAGGTTCAGCTTGGATCTAAAGGGAATGGATTGAGATTTAAAACTAATTAATTGTAATAAGAAAATAAAACACTCAAAAACTTTTGTCCTAAGCTTTAGGTAGGCTAAGTCTGAGTGGGTTCTTAACAATAGAAATGCGGCTAGGCTGAGTAGGTCCCCACGTAGGTCTTGGCGTCCTGTTATAGAAATCAACCAGGTCTTACTATGTGTGGAGTTGCTTTGAGGCTAAGGATTACGTAGGGGTGCTCACAGTTAAAGTTATGTGAATCCCAACCACCTTGACTCTCAATACTAGGTTCCCTCATGACAGTTAGTGCCAAAGTGTATAAAGAGTGTGTAAGAGTGTGTAAAGAAGCATGCAAGTGAAAAAAACAATAGCAGGCAGGCAAACACATAATGTAAGAAAAAAAATGTGAGCACTTGGCACAAATCGTGCCAAGTGAATTGTGCTTCGAGTCGGGTTTTTGACCGACCAAAAGCACAATTCAGATGTGGGGGTAAGCAGCCCCTAAGGCCGTATACAATAAATAAAGGTGGAGCCAGACACAACCCGTACCTAGTTGAGCACAGCTCGAGTCAAGGGTGACTCGAATGGGACACAGTTCAAAGAGGGTGTAAGCAACCCTCAAAATGATTTTTTTACTTTATTATTATTTATTTATTTATTTTTGATGAAGCAGGGTTAAGCTAAGCATGATAAACCAGGAAAAGCATGGTTTCTAAAAAATATAATTAAAATAAAATAAAATATAGAAAACACAAATAGGAAAGACTTGTCTTAAGCAAAATATTTTTTTGCATTTATTAAACAATTTACTTTGACCTAAATATTGGTGAGCAGGAAGATAAAAGGTTCTGGAATTGGGCTGTGGGGTCCTGGGATTTTTCCAGGAACTATGATTCTGGGCGACTCAAGGAGTGTCACCTGGGCGACATAGGGAGTGTCACCTGGACTTGGGCGACACCAGCAGCGTCGCCTGCACGACACCAGCAACGTAGCTTAAGACAGATAGGGTTTTTCATACCAATCTCTGCATCTATCCCCATTATTTGGATGTATATGTTGCCTGAGATATGAGGCGGCAATTTCAGTCGGAGGTTTAGACTGAAGTTCATTTTCAATGACCAGCAATGGTATATATGCTGTGTTGAGGTAGATACATTTTGCACTAGTAGTTTGAGTGCAAATTGGATTTTGAGAGCGGGATAAATTAATATTTTGTAATTTTTTTCTTATTTAGGTTCAGCTTGGACCTAAAGGGTATGGACTGAGATTTAAAACTAATTAATTGTAATAAGAAAAAAAAACACTCAAAAACTTTTGTCCTAAACTTTGGGTAGGCTAAGTCTGAGTGGGTTCTTAACTACAGAAATGTGGCTAGGCTGATTAGGTCCCCACGTAGGTCTTGGCGTCCTGTTATAGAAATCAACCAGGTCTTACTATGTGTGGAGTTGCTTTGAGGCTAAGGATTACGTAGGGGTGCTCACAGTTAAAGTTATGTGAATCCCAACCACCTTGACTCTCAATACTAGGTTCCCCTCATGACAGTTAGTGTCAGAGTGTATAAAGAGTGTGTAAGAGTGTGTAATGAAGCATGCAAGTGAAAAAAACAATAGCAGGCAGGCAAACACACAATGTAAGAAAAAAAATGTGAGCACTTGGCACAAATCGTGCCAAGTGAATTGTGCTTCGGGTAGGGTTTTTGACCGACCAAAAGCACAATTCGGATGTGGGATAAGCAACCCCTAAGGATGTATACAATAAATAAAGGTGGAAACAAACACAACCCGTGCCTAGTTGAGCACAGCTCGAGTCAAGGGTGACTCGAATGGGACACAGTTCAAAGAGGGTGTAAGCAACCCTCAAAATGATTTTTTTAATTTATTATTATTTATTCATTTATTTTTGATGAAGCAGGGTTAAGCTAAGCGTGATAAACCAGGAAAAGCATGGTTTCTAAAAAAATAATTAAAATAAAATAAAATATAGAAAACACAAATAGGAAAGACTTGTCTTAAGCAAAATATTTTTTTGCATTTATTAAACAATTTACTTTGACCTAAATATTGGTGAACAGCAAGATAAAAGGTCCTAGACTTGGGCTATGGGGTCCTGGGATTTTTCCGGGAACTATGATTCTAGGCGACTCAAGGAGTGTCACCTGGGCGACACAAGGAGTGTCACCTGGACCTGGGCGACACCAGCAGCGTCGCCTACACGACACCAGCAACGTAGCTTAAGATAGATAGGGTTTTTCATACCAATCCCTGCATTTATCCCCATTATTTGGATGTATATGTTGCCTGAGATATAAGGCGGCAATTTCAGTCGGAGGTTTAGACTGATGTTCATTTTCAATGACCAGCAATGGTATATATGCGTGTCGAGGTAGATAGATTTTGCACTAGTAGTTTGAGTGCAAATTGGATTTTGAGAGGGGGATAAATCAATATTTTGTATTTGTTTTCTTATTAAGGATTTTTCTGTTGATGGGGATGTCATGATGATCCAAGACTAAGAACGATGTCCATCGCTTGTTTCTGGTTTTAGTTGGGTCTGCGGTCCGCTCTGCAAAAATTCACGAATCAAGAAGTCAGGCAAAAAGTTATTTTGTGCACTGATATGTTCAATAGTAAAGTCGAATGCAGACGTGCAAAGATTTGCTTGGAAACCATATTTTATTAATATTTCGGGGGAATGTTTTTAGCTGCTTTACAGTCAGTTTTCAAAAGAAATGATTGATTAAGCAAATCACTTTGAAATTTAGTAATAGCATGAACATTGGCGAGTATTTCTTTTTTTATTGTGGAGTAGTTTTGTTGAGCAGGGTTCCAGGTTTTGGATGTGAATCTAACCAAGTGTTCTTGGTTATGCACCTTTTGTTTTAGTATAGCACCAAATCCGTGTTTAGAAGCATCTGTTTCTACATTTTGAATTCCGTAGGACTAGAAAGTGCCAAACATGGTAATTCTTTGGCTTTTATTTTGATTTTCTTTACACCATTAGTATGGTCATCAGTCCATGCTGGAGGATTCCTTTTTAACCTTTGAAATAGAGGTATTGCATCAATTGGACTATTTTGGACAATAAGACAGTGAAAAAAAGTAAACAAAAACACGTATTTTGAAGCTAGGATCAAGCTCGAATTGTCCCACAGTGGGCACCAAATTGTTTACGATGCAAATCGGAGAGATCTTTAGAGGAAGATCCCTCAGATCCAGACCACAAACTGATTTTAAAAAAAAAGTGATAAAGATAGTGGGGACAATAGAATTTTGATCTGAGGCCAATTCTACTGAAAAATGAGTAGATCTACTATCAGATCCATGCTAGGACCAACATCGATCCGAAATACAAAATAAATGTAACAAAACTAATATATTTCTAGTTGAAATGAATAAAACATAAAAGAAAAATAGAAAGAGAAAAAAAAAAAACAAAAATACCAAACAGGGTAAGCTGGCTTGGGACTCCGTGGCTTCGAAGTCACACTAGTATCAGGACCGACTGGATTTATGTCGTGCGTCCACTTTATCTCTTTTCAAGTTCTGATCAAGCCTTGGCTTGGTTGAATGACGTTCTTGATCTAAGGGTGGCTTAAAACTAGGTTTTCCTAGTTCTAGGTCAAGCTTTAGGTCTAGGGTTTCTCAAGAGTCTAGGCTTCTACAGGTCTCAAATTCTCAGCCTCTAATTCTCTGTCTGTGTCTCAAACTCAAAATAAAACTAAGCTTCCCAATTCTTCTCGAAATCATGCTTTTATAGCCCAAAAATCGTCTGAGATGGGCAACGTGCCATAACGAGCAGATCTCCTAGCCTGGACTGTCGTTTTGGTGGTCTGAGGCTTGGGCGACACCAGCAGCGTCGCCCAGGCGAAAATGGTCCAAGTTCGTTGATCTTGGCAAAAATTGACTGGGGACGGCTTGGCATGCAGGAATTGCCATTTTGGAGCAGTTAGAGCTGAGCAATGTCGCCCAGGCCAAATCTGCTCAAAACTGGTAGATTCCAATTCATGGTTGATTTTGGAACTGTCAAGATGGTCCCTGCCAAAAATCGACGAGTTTGGGTCAGTCTTGAGCTAGGCGACGCATGGAGCGTCGCCTAGACCAAATCTGCTCAAAACAACAAATTCCAGTTTAGGGCAGATCTCAAGGCTGTCGGGATGCTGCCTACTAAAAATCGGGGGATTTAGGTTTGTCTGAGCTAGGAGACACAAGGAGCGTTGCTCAGTCTGGGCTAGGCGACACTAGGAGCGTCGCTCAGTCTGGGCTGGGAGACATCAGGAGCATAGCCCAGCCTTGTGCGACACCAAGAGCATCGCCCAGTCTGGGCTGGGCGACACTAGGAGCGTCGCCCAGACTAGATTTGCACAAAATTGTAAATTTCCAATTCTAGAGAGATCTAGGGCCTCTTTTGATACTGCTTGTCAGAATTTTGGCCAAAACAAGGTTTTTTCTATTTTTAATGAATTTGTTTACTAAAACAGGGCATACTGCAGGATTCTGGATTACAAGGCAAGCAGTATGGACTATGGTGGTGTATGGTATGGGGGTTTACTAGGATAGTGTAGTCCTAAGGGTTCAAGAATATCATAGAATTTGCCAATTTAAAATGGGTTGTCTACAAATATCCTTTCTACATTATGGTCACTAAATAAGGTAACAAGAAGTCTCTTGTTACTCTAGAAGATGTATTTAGATAACATTGTAGATGACACTATGGAGAGTTAATTTGTTACATGTTCCTTTATCTCATCCAATTTCGAATATTGATAAACTAAGAAAGCACATGAATCATCGCCAATATAATCCATGCTACTATTAGAGTTATTGCAAAGTTCACCTCCATATGTACACAAGAACATCCATCCATCCATGTTCACAATCTCTACCAAAGTTTAAGAAGTCAATATTAACACATATGCTCAAACATTTACACAGACATATTGGCATGATTATCCTACCATATAATTAACCCAATTTACTCAAACATATGCTCAAACATTCAAAATAAGGAACCAAATATGTGGTGTTCATCTTGTCTTAATCCTGGTTCATTGACAGAGAATGGACTTAAGCTAGTATAACAATCTTTTGTGAAGGAACATGTAGTGTTCATGAAGATGCTTTGGGATAACAGAGAGTATATGTAGGAAGGGGTGTTGCTACACTTTGCTGGCTTCAAAAATGGATTGAGGAAAGGCTTTGAGATCTGAGTATGGTGACAATGGCCGGAACTGAAGAAGCCTCTCATGATCAGGTTATAATATATTGCGGTCTTCTCATTGCAAATATAAACAAATGTCAAACGTTGTAATCCAACACTATACAGATCTCAAGAATGCTTGCAAGGATGCTACCATTGCCTGAATGGGAAGGATTAGTTGATTTCAGACCCTGCAAGTGGTGGTTATATTTCCTTTTTATCCATGTATAATCTTCTCAAAGATGGTGGTGGAATCAAGCAAATCTAGCAAAGGCATGGAATTTACATGTTCCTCATAAAATTCAAGATTTCATCTGGTTGTCACGCTTAAACAAACTATTTATTGTAGATCAGATACGAAGATAGGGCAATATCATCATCAAATATTGTTTATTTTGCAAACAAGATGAAACTAAATACCATATTTTCAGTAATTAACCTTACTTTGAACATTTGATTTGGGCGTTCCAACAATTTGGTGCTCAAGTGCCAATGCCAAGACATTAAGTGCAATTGCTTGATGCTCTTTGCCTGTCTTTCTTGACTTCGACATGAAATGGTTGTGACAATCACTAGAGAGGCCGAGAGAACTGTTATAAAAAATTCAAAATTTTACAGGGATGTATAAGTCAGACGGTGAATTGGGGTTTACCTACTGTATTAAGGTATGTTTCAAGAAACCGAATAGTATATTCAAGAAGGTTTGAGGACCAAAGAGATTTCTAGAAATAGACATATAGACATGTTGGTTGAGATCATTTAATGATGAGATTGGAACCAGCGAGGAAACTCCTCCATGAAAGTGGTGAGCGTTTGCATTCTAAGAGAGAAAAATGAGATTCCAGGAGGAGGCTAAGAGAGGAAAACCTATCCATAGAGTGATGGGACATAGTTGAGAGAATTGTGAGTTGAATGAAGGTCCCAAAGCTATACTATGCCTTGGCCATAGCTTCTCCATAAACCTTATATCTTGTGTTTTGTGTTTTATTTTTTTACTCAAATTGTATATTGTATTAGTGTAACTCCCTTCCTCCCATCTCGTGTGGTGTAAACCCTAGATCTTAGGAAAGTACGAAATTCTTCAGGAAATTCCTTCACAAAAGCTTGTTATACTAGCTTAAGTCCATCCTATCAATGAACCAGAATTAAGACAAGATGAACACCACATTTATGTTTTTTAAAAAAGGAAGAGCAAACCCAAATAGTGAACACTAAAACATTTTGAAGTAGGAGCAGGGCTCAAATAGGATAGGGTAGAGAGACCAACCCATCTGCAAAACCCTAAAAAATGCCAGTCCGACCTTTGCAAATGGCACTTTGGCCTCAGTAAAATGGAAAATACAAAGGATAGAGAAATGGCGATAAACTTTGTGGTTTGGGGTGAGAGGGAGAGACTCTATGATTTAGGGTGAGAGAGACTCTGGGATTTGGGTAAGAGAGAGAGAGAGAGGAGTAGGGAAAACAGAGATATAGAGGGATTTGGGGAGCACGAGAAGAGAGAGTGCAAGACACAAGAGGAGAGAGAGAGAAAGGGTTGGGGGAAATACAGAGAGAAAGAGAGGTTTAGGAGATTCACAGAAGAGAGATAGAGAGAGAAAGAAAGAGAAACACGTGAAGAGAGAGAGGGGTTTTAAAAAGGATATTGTTTTAAATTTGTTTGGGCTAAAAAGGATGTTTCAGTACATGGCTCCATGTTTTCTTCCTTTGATTTAATCTTTTTAAATTGTTGGACACAAGAAGCCATATGTTTTGAATTATAAAATAGTAAGCATACGCTATTCAAGGAGTTAGGCATGAAGAAATTTAGAAAACAATATTTGTGTAAAATTCTCCACACCCATAGAAAGAGATGTGGGTTCTATTTATAGTAGCAATGTACTCATCTTTGAATGACTCAATCAAAGATGTGATTACAACAATCAGAAAGAGATTACCATACAAAGAGACTACAATATATTATGTTAATCCTTACCCTGATTGTATCCTTCTAAAACATTATCATTCTCTATATCATTATCATCATTCTTATTGCTCCCCCTCAAACAATTGTCAATGTGAAACATGGACAACGTATTTGCTATCTAACGATGTAGTGAAGTAGGAAGACCTTTTGTAAAAATATCACCAAGTTGCAATATTTTGCTTCTGAACTTGAGCGTGAAACAATCCTTTGCTTTTTACTACTCCAATATTGTTTACTCTCTGATCTGCGTCGATCTCAGGATGAGATCTGCTAGCAAAACTTGAGTTAAATTTGTGAAATATAGAGAGAGTAGAGTTGCCTAAATTATGGCTCCAAGAATGGCATATATCAATTAAGATCTGATCCTTCTTGGGTTCACTGAATGCCAGCTTCCAGAACTATGTATTTTGCATTAAAAACTCTTTGAAAATTTTATAAACTAAGAAAAAAATAAAATAAAACTAAACAAGATGGAAAATTAACTAAAATTGAAGAAGGAAAGGGGACTTACCTCTGGGGACCTGGAACCCAGAGTTTCGGACTTGGATCATATCGCTCTTCTAATTTGTGTAAATATCTCCTTTTGGATGCTTTTGCTTGCTGAAATCAGTAGATCTAAGGTATTTTTACCTAGGTATAGGGTTCCTAAAGCAAGAGGAAAAGCTAGAAAAGTTTTTGTAATGTCTACCTAAGCTTTTTTTCAGGGTTTAGGAGGATTTTTCCTTATTTTTCTAAGGTTTTTGGAGGGTCCTAAGATTAAATACGAATTTTTGGATTTACTGTGATTTTTTGGGATTTGTCTTAAGTTTTTAGGAATTTTCTATGGGATTTTTCTATTTTTGGGTATTTTTCAGGCTATTTTTCTAATTTTGGGAATTGCTAAAGATTTCTTGATTTCCGTTGTTAGTTCTGGAGGGGGCATTTATAAGACTCAATTGATGATTTTTCCTAATTTGTTTGAATGTTTTTTGAATTTTTTCGAATTTATCTTGAAGTTTTGGGCTCATCTAATTAAAAAAAAGCATTTTAATTGTGTCATCGGGCCAAATTGGGCATGTCACGTGCTTTGGGGGCATGCCCGACCTCTACATGTCAGGCGGGTGACCCTTGGCTCACTAAGCAAGGACCTATTGGTTATTTTTTTGATGATTTCATCCGTAGGTCTAATTTAGGCGATTCTTAGACTGTTGGAAAGCTCTTGGAGTCTACTATGATTTTGAATAGTTTTGGGTAGATTTCAGATAATTATATTGCGTCTAAGTTGCCTTTGGTCTACTAGGGTTTTTTGGTCCTTTGGGCTCAGAATCGAGGTATTTAGAAATTCCCTTAACCAAAATTTTGAGGGGGGTGTCTATAAAGACACTAGAGATCCTGCAAAGAAAATACAAAAACTAGATATTGACTTTCTTGTATCCGGATGTCGAACCCAATCTGCATCAGAGTAGGCAATAATATTAATATGTCTTCCATCAATGGAAAGAAAAGACCATCACCCAGGGTACCCTTCATATATCGAATAATCCTTTTAGCTGCTATGAGGAGCATCTCATGAGGATCATGCATAAATTGACATACTTGATTGACAACACAAGTGATATTTGATCGAGTGAATGTAAAGTACTGTAGACTACCAATAAGACTTCTATACCTTTCTGAATCTTAAACATGGTCACCATCTCTATCAGATAATTTATTTGTTGTGACCATTGGTGTTGGTGATAGTTTACAACTACTCAGTCCAAATTTTTCTAAAAAATCTACTGCATACTTGTATTGTGTCAATTTCATACCTTGTCCATATACTCAACCACCACACCTAGGAAATATTTTAGGTTTCCAAGATCCTTCATAGCAAATTGTGCTCCGAGAATTATCTTTAGCTGTTTCATTTCATTCTCATCATTCCCTATTACAATGATAACATCAACATAGAGAAGCATTATCACCATCTTTTGTCATTTCCTTCTGAAAAATAAGGAGTTATTTGTAATAGTTCAAGACCTCTGCAAGAAGAGCTTTGCAGATGCTTTCAAACCAAGCTCGTGGGGGGGTTTGTTTGCGACCACATATCGCCTTCCTTAGTCTACACACAAGATCAGACCCTTTGGATTCTCCATACCTCTGTGGTTGCCCTATGTAGACTTCTTCTTGGAGATCACCATGCAAACCAGAGTTTTTGACTTCTAACTAATGTAATTTCCAACCATTAAGATTAGCCATTGCTAATGCTAGTCTGACAGTTCCCATCTTCACAATTGGACTTAAGGTTTCTTCATAATCCAACCCATACTTTTTATTATAACCTGTAGCTACTAATCTCGCATTGTATTTTTCAATAGTGCCACCATCCTTGTACTTGATCTTACAAATCCACTTACATCCAACAACATTCTTAAATTTTAGTCTAGGTACAAGATCTCAAGTGTGATTTCGATGAAGAGCAAGCAATTCCTCATTCATGACCTCAATCCACATGGGGTTTTTTGTGGCATCTCTATAGGTGCTTGGTTCTATATTTTTAGTGAGTGTAATGAGAAATGAATAATGTTTAGGGGAGTATTCACCATATGATCTCCAATCTGCTATCAAAAAGGACCTTCGTGGTTAAACATTTTTAGAGGACCGACGTGGCTAATTATTGTGGGTTGATGTACTTGAAGTGCTTTATATGGAGAGATTAACATTGTTACTACCACTCGATACTTGGCCAATATCTACATCTATCACGGACTCAAACCTATTTTGCACCAATGATTGAGATCTAGTAGATAATAGGTCCTCGACAAGCGATATAATAAATGAAGGTAAATTTATGAGAAGTAAATTTATGACCATTATCATTACGAAGGAATTTAATTCGCAGTAATCTGTTTCGGTGAATTCTTTGAAGGACTGGAAAACTTGAAGAGCTTGAGATTTTGTAGAAAATATATTCAAGTAAAGTGGGTGAACTCATCAATAAAACTAATATAATAATGAGAACCAGAGAGAGATAACATCAGATGGTCCTCATAAATCAATATGAATAAGTTCAAGAAAATTAAATGTACATTTATTTGCACTGAAAAAAGGTAACTGGTGATGTTTTCCAAGCTGACAGTATTTGCAAACAATGTTGTTTGGCACCTTATTACATATGGAGGGCAGGGCCTTGCGTTTCTTCAAGTGGTATACTATAATATAGTTGGTGTGAGCTAACCAATGAATTCATAAAGGCTAGGACAACAACAAATAAAGTATAAACTTCATCACTTTTTAAAAAATAGAAATTTCCCAGACTTTTTTTTTTTTAGCGAGGAGCTTCCCGGATCGAAGATTCTTCACCAAAAGAGCAGCATGTATAAATAAGAAAGAACAATTAAATTAGTCAATAACTTGAAATGCAGAAAGAATATTTTTTTGAAATTTAGGAGCAAGAAAAACATTAGGCACTTTTAAGGATCTCATGGATGAAGCAATAAAGGGAGTACCAATATGTCCTATGGTAACTGAGGAACCATCTCCCATAATGATAAGACATGAACCATTGTAGAGAACAACACCAACAAGCATACCTGAATCATCAACTACATGGTTTGTAGATCCAATGTCCACAATCCAACTTACTTCAGAGGGTATGGTGAGAGAAATAGACCCGAGAGAATGAGTAAAAGTATTAGGGTTGTCTTGAGAGTTCTGTCAAGAGTAGCGATAATAGCATTGAGGAGCGAGATGATTTGTGCGACCACATATTCGACAGGATTCAGCAACTGTCATATTCATAGGATGGGTTTGTGGTGTTGGTAAAAGCCTTCTTCTCGACCTGCATAGCGTGGTGGACCTCCTTGAGCACCACTAAGATTGTCACGAATAAAATAGGATGACAGACCACCATAGCCACCAGTGGGATACCACAACCTCGTCCTTTACCTCTTCCTTTGGGGATTTGAGAGGATGCATAGAGAACCTCATTTGTGGGTCCAAATGTAGATTGAGTCACTATTTTCCATAGATAAAAGATTGAACAACAACTCACGTTAAAGTAGAAGAGGATAGAGAGATGTATATGATGGGAGAGGTGGTCGAGCCATGACAGAAGTAACAAACATTTTGTATTCCTCACCAAGCCCACGTAAAACATAGCGAACTTTTTCCTTGTCATCAATTGGATGTTGTATAATTGTCAACTGATC
This sequence comes from Amborella trichopoda, assembly GCF_000471905.2. Next base: position 2,156,387 of record NW_006497279.1, read on the forward strand.
AAAGAGAGATTTCATCTTATTTAAATATTCTTGGATAGATTGTGCCCGACGTGTACAATTTTGAAGCTCAGTGCGAAGGTGCATCAATCGCACCTCAGATTGTTGCGTATAGGAATCATGAAGGATAAATCATAGATCTTTTGCGGTGGCAATGTCAATAACTTGTGCTAGAATATCAAGGGATAACGTAGAGTTAATCCATGCTATGATGAATTGATCACGAGCATACCACTGTTCATATTCTGGAGTGGGAGCATCTTTCTCATAAACGAAAAACTTAGAAGGCTCCGGTGTAGAACCATCAAGATGTCTCATGATTCCTTGGCCTCTAGTAATATGAATGATTTGGCCTTTCCATAATAGAAAATTGTCATTGGAAAGCTTGATTGTCACAAGGTGAGGAAGAAAGTTCAGAAATTGAAAAGATGAAGACATGATAATAGTTAGAGAGTGAGAAAGTAAGTTGAGGTTCTTTGTAGAGAAAAGAGAAGCAGATTGCTTTTTAAGACCAAAGTTAGTTAAAAACAAAAAAACAAAAAAAAATTTATGAGAGAAAGAAGAACGGAAGATCAATATCTTTAGAGCTAGGAGGTGAGAGAGAGAGAGCTTGAGATTGGGTTGTATTCCCAGCAATAAAAAGAATGAGAAAAAGAATTGATTTTAGAAAGAACTAAGGAATTTTAGAGAGAGAGAGGATTGAAAATTTGGATTTTTTGGATGCAAAAGTTTTGAGGGATGAGAGCTGATGCAAAATATATTTGATAGACGAGAGCGGAGGGACAACGGATGAGAGTTTATGCCGAGAGGGAGGAGCGCCAATTGTTAGTTTCGTTTACTCATTATTGTTGAGTTTAGAGAGAGAGAGAGATGGGCAAAATGGGTAGGAGCACTTTTGATACAGAGTGGCAAAAATTTTTTGAATATGACGAAGAGCTATTGGATGCAAAAAATTTTGACGGAAACCAATTTGACGAGGGAGAGCTATTGGATGCAATAAATTTTAGAAAGATGAGACGAGAACCTACGAAAACTGATTTTTTTTTTTTGTAGAGAGAGAAAGAGACGAGAGAAATTAGGGTTGAATTTTTTTAAAAAGAGAGAAAGAGACGAGAGCAATTTCGGTTGGATTTTTTTGTAAAGAGAGAAAGATAAAAGAGAGAAATTAGGCTTGGATTACTTTAGATAGAGAATGTAATTTACTCGAACAAAAGATAGAGACTTATAAACGTATTGAGGGATGGCTCTAATACCATAATGAATTTAGATAATAATATTTGTGTAAAATTCTCCACATTCACAGAGAGGGATGTGGGTTACATTTATAATAGTTATGTACTAATCTTTGAATGACTCAATCAAAGATATGATTACAACAAATCAAAAAGAGATTACCATGTAAAGAGATTACAATATATTATTATAATATATTATGTTAATCCTTATCATGATTGTATCCTCCTAGAATATTATCATTCTCTATATCATTATCATCATTCTTATTAAGGCTCTCCAAGCGAGTTATATCTGTAGTGAACTCTTTTTTATTTGGATGGGGTTTCTATGAGTTGGCCGACTCATATGTACATATGCGGACACTCACTAAAATTCATTTTAGATGATTTTTTTTCTAATTTTTTTTTTGTAGATTCATCATTATGGGCAAGATGATCATAAATATGAAAATAAAAATAAACTTTTAAAATTAAAAATACTATTTTTAGTATTTTTTATGCACCGTTTATATCTTAATGACAATACACTTTAGATATCGTCCATCTTTAGGATGGACGTTTTATGCAGGCGGGCTCTTGCGCCCGCTGACTCATGAAAGAATTTTTCTTTTCATTGAATAACAAATGAAGTGACACTTTTTTTATTCAAAATGTGAATTACTATGGGTGGATTTGAGTTGGCTTTATGCAACCCAATTAGGGACGTAGCCGAAGTGCTATTATACAAATTTGATACTAATTATCCACTTCATTTGTTTTCGATTTGGGGGAAGGGGGATTTGATATTTTGAATGTGGAAGGGAGACTATTATGGAAGACTATTCTTCCATTATTTTTATGGAACGGCGGTGATCCAAAAAAGGAACCACTTCTTATGGTAAAAAATTGTTGCGCGGAAATCACACTTACTATGCAATGGCTTCCACACATCAAAATCAATTATGAAAGTGGGATGTTCAACTCCCATTTCCAAAAACTCCCTGAAATCAAACATATCTTCGATTCTTTGGGTAATAAATCAAACGTACCTTTAAGGGATTCAAATGCTTAATTACATAGACTTCAGAAAGGACTTCCTCTGTTGGTACATCATGAGATTTCCATAGCGTATTTTGTTCTTAGTCACCAATTTATTGTGATGGTATTTTTGTCTTTGTTGTAACCATGAATAAAATAGTCTTTTTTGTTCCTCGAGGTTCCCATTTACATTCTCCACATTTTCATGGAATTAGAGACATCTTGAATCCCTAGTAAGCATGTCTTTTGCAGTTTCTTTGTTGTGATCGGGGTTTTAAAAAAAAATACTTATTTGGATAGGAATAGCCTGATTGGATAGGGAATTTGAGATTGGCAAGCTTTCTATGTTTCCGCTTTTGCATAAACTTTATCCATTTCCCTCTATCCAACCGTCCATTCTGAATGGACGGCTGAGATGACCCCAATCACAATATCACATCTCTACACTATTTTGTTTTTAGTTTTTTCTACAAATATTGACACCAAATTTTGGGAGTCCACTCATATCTTAAAATTGCACCAGTAAAAAATATATATAAAAAAAGTATTCCCAATAAAATAAAATGACCAAAATAAGATTCAATGGGTATTTTGGTCATTATATTTGATCGAAAAATTATTTTTAATATTTTATTTAGGTACACCCCATTGAGATAATGGCACCTACCAAATTTCATATTCATAAAATTTGCACAAAAAACAAATTAAAAATAAAATAATCTGAAACATCGGATTAGCTCAAACGATTGGTAACTTACTTGATCTAATTAAAAGGCTTGCTGGGGGGAGGGTGGCCAAAGAAATATATATCTTCTATGCAGTAAGGAAAATATAGAACCCTTTCCCATTTGGGACACAAGTCCAGTTCGTACCACATTTTGACAAATAGTCAATTCTCTGGCAGCCAGTTCTCTCAGGCAACTGGTTGGTCGTTTACATCTTTTTTTTTATTTGTTTTTAATTTCTATTTGTTCTCAAATTTTTTGCCCGATTCTCTTAACCGGATCACGGTCATCTACCGATATGAAGCAGTTTTTGGGATTGGCTATCCGAGTCGTTGAACTGTGTTATCAAACATTGTTGTGATCAAAGTATATCTCTCATTGCTCACTCCGTCTCCCTCAGGCATATCCAATGGAACATGTATATTTGTGTCTGAGGGTGTGATCACTCGTCGATACTTCAGTGACACTAAGGCATGTAGACACTTCTAGAAATAGATAGGACAAACTAACAACTGTCTAATAGAGTATACCCTTTTCAGGCATCTTATTTTTGGAAAAAAATGTGGCATTTTTTTTTCTTTTTTGAGTAATTGGCATTTCTTTTATTTGAAAATATCATTCTTCAATAAAGAATATTTTATTTAAAAATAAAAAGATGTTTTAGAAAAAAAATAATATAAATTATCCATATTTACAAATCTCAATTTTAAAAGCCCCTTTCCTCATAGAGTATTTTTTATTTTTGTATTTTCTAGATACAAATAGTGAAGCCTATTTTTCTTTCTAAAAATGGACAATTGTCTGAACTTACATAAGTCAATTTTGAAATGGCTAATTTACATATGTCAGATTCAAAAACTTATCCAAATTTCCATATGAATCTTCCCGTGCTTACTAAATCAATTTTGAAAATGCCCTTCACTTTTTAAAGGGAAAAGTTTATATAGAGCCGAGGTTCTAACCAATCAAATTAGAACCTACCTCAAAACTTTTACTAGAAAAAGTTGTTTTGATGCCCAAATATCTTCAAATCGATTATCTCGACATCAAGATTCATAGACATGAGAAACAACGGATTTCAAGTTCTGAAATCAGCATATTTTTTGTAATGCATTTTTGGACTGTCAATTTTCAAGATTTTCAAGTTCTCATAGATCTGTTGATCTACAATATTTTTGAAACTTCAAATTTTATAAAAAAGGATAAAAATATATTTTAAGAATATTACAAAGATTTCTAGTATTGAAGCCATATTTCTTGCCACTCTTTGAATTTAGGCTCTAATTTGATTGTTTAGAGCCTAGGCTCCATACAAACCGCACACTTGTTTAAAATAAAAATAGTTTTGAATAAGAAATAAATAATAATTACAGTAATAGTTTTTATCTTTTTTCTATGTTATTATGATACAACTTTTGATTGGACTCCAGGAAATTTTTTATGAAAAAAAATTCAAATTTACAAATTAACAATTTTTTATTTATTAATTTAATTTAACAGTTTTCTGATGCTCTACTATTGTTGTGGAATATAAATTATAGCATATTAAAAAGGCATAGTTGACATACTTTTCAATATATATATATATAGAGAGAGAGAGATGAAGCATCTACAAAATACCTATAGGTGAAGTCCTATAGTACTTCACCAACACCTCATCACCGTCCAAAGTTTATCACACGGTCACACCAAAATAAAATATTAAAAAAACTAATAGTTATAAAATAAAGTGATAAAATTACCCCTGAAAATTTACAGGGATATTTTACATAATTTTTATCATTCAAATTATTTATTTTATAATTTATTCATATGCATCTCACTACACACACCTAAAAAATTTCAAATTATTATGATTTGTAAAAAAAATATTAAAATTTAAACACTATCAGACATATGTGACCATGTGAAGAACTTTGAATGATGAT
>NW_006497279.1:2166410-2180862 GCF_000471905.2 Amborella trichopoda
AATTGTGCCCTGATCGAGTCACCCTCGACTCGGGCACACCCGACTAGGCACAAACTGTGCTTGGTTTCACTGTTTTGACTGAACACTTTCTTAGGGGTTGCTTACCCCACCATCTTTACTGTGCTATCGAGTGAGCTCCTGCTCGAAGCACACATCGCTTGACATGATTTGTGCCGTGCGCTCACATTATTTCTTCTACTTGGTGTTTGCTTGCTTGACCATTCTTTTTACTTGCGTGCTTTGTTGCACACTCTTGCACACAACAAACTGGGGAAGCCCAGGAAATCAGCAAAAATTTTTGAAAACCCCTAAAATTTGGCATTAACTATCGTGAGGGGAACCTAGCCTTGAGAACTAAGGTGGATGGGATTTGCGTAACTTTAACTACGAAGGCCCCTCCGTAGTCCCTAGCCTCAAAGCAACCCTACACAGAGTAGGACCTGATTGATTCCTTTAATAGGTTATCAGGACCTACGTGGGGACCTACTCAGACCTAGCCTACCCATAGTTTGGGACAAAAGTTTTCGAGTGCATTGTTTGTTTATATCAGTTGATTAGTCTTAAATCTCAGTCCAGATCCACTTTTGGTTTGAGCTGAAATCTTTTGGGTCCAAGTCCAGGCTCGTATCCGATATAACCTAGGTCCGAATCTAGGCCCCTTTTTTGTTTGAGCTGAGGCTCACACCAAATCTCACCTAGACCTTAGTCCGGGTCCACACTCGTTCTAAATTCTAAACCTTCTGGGTCCAAGTCTTGGCTTGTGCCCAGCCTAGCCCAAGTCCGAATCAGGTTCACACCTAGCTCCAAACCTAGGCCCCCTAGCCTAGGTCTGAACTTGGTTTACGCCCAAGTCTGAACCTAGGCCCCCTCTCGGTTCGAGCCAAGACTCATACCCATCTAGTCTAGATCTCAGTCTAGGTCTTAGCTTAGGTCTAAGTATAAAGTTGCCTCTAAAACTTGTTTAGGCTCATCTTGGTTTAAGGTCCAAACTGAAACTCATCAAGTCTAGCAAGATCCATCCAGTCTGGTCTTTGCTTAGGTATAGATTCAGAGTAGTCCCCAGACTTAGACTACGTTCACCTTAGTTTAGGGTTCAAACCTAAGTCCATCAAGTCAATACCTAGGTCATTCTAAGCATAGTCTAGGTCCATACCCAGGTTAGGTCCAAACCTTCCTATTTAAACACAAGTCTAAGAGTTACGACCTAGGATCAAATAAGAGCAAGGTCCAACCCTATGGCTACAGCCCAGTCTAGATCCAGTGAATTTAATCAATATGAGAGGCACCATTACAGTGCTCCCTCACAAATCCATAGCACTTATGTCAATGAGCCAAGTCTCAACCCATATGGAACCATACCTAGTCTTCCAAGCTGCCCTCAGGGCCATCATTTGGAAGGCATGAGTCAACAGATTAATAGGGTCTGTAATATCCTGAACAGTCAAGGGGTTAGGCCAGGGGCAATCCTCCAAGACATGGGGGTTAGCCTCAAATTCAATCTGTACACCAAGAGTAGGGGCCCAGCCCACATCTCTAAGTCAACCAATCTCAGTCAGGTTAACCCCCGATGTTCAATTAACAGCCCAGCATTCCAATCTTTGCAATCAGCCAGTTAGTGGGCAAGTGAATTCACATACAACTAGGAAACGTCTACCCAAACAACCCATCACTAATAAAAGTCAGGGATTGACCTAACTCGATATCAAGACAATCCTAAGGTGCATACATTATTTCAAGACCTGCTGAACAGAGGGTACACCATTCAACCGAGTGAATCTAGGCAAGTCAAGTCAAAAGCTCAAGCTATAGGCCATCTCCAACATGTTGGCTCAAACAAATATAACCTAGGGGTCATAGCCTACCAATCCAACCCACTATGGCCCAAGGGTCTAATTCTAGTCATCACTCGAGCCCAGGACTACCAAGATGGCGGACTCCGTCTGGCACTAGTTATGGTATTCCTTCACTCTTTCAATCCAGTGCTGGGACAAGAGAATACCCTCACCATAAGGATAGATCATCTAGTCATGCTCAGGGGCAGGTAGACTTAGTCACCCAAGGTCAGAGGTCTAGTCATCATAGTAGCTCGAGTCTTCCTTCCCAATCAAGTGGCGATCCTATCCTGCAGGCCTTCTTGTGTGGCCACGTAGTGCAAACTCCAAGTAATGGATCAACTCAAGCCCAGTTAAACCCAGGTGAGTCTATAGGCCGACAACCGGCACATCGAGTTCACAACACTCCCCAAGCTCAATCCTAGGGGCAACCCACTACATGGCCCCAACAGCCATTCTATACAAGCCACATACCACAATTCCATGTTCATCAGACCATGCAGTCGAGCCAGGTCACTGTTATAACATTGACTCAATTTACCCACATGAACGACTCCAAGACTCTTTGGAGAAAATGAGAATATGAGATTTCTCAGCTCCTAAAGCCTATATATAAGAAACTCTATGACACCTACAAGATCTACTAGTAGGGTTGTGATGCCACAATTCATAAACAAATTTTCTGGGAGAGAAGATCCTGAGGCACACATCAATGCATACTTATTAATCGTCCATACATTGCGAGACCTACCCAACTAACTTAAGGTCATGTTCTTGTATGGTTTATCAAACGAGCTCCTAAGGTGGCATCAGAGATTCATGGAGGATAACTCTCATGCAACTCTTGACAAAATGTTCAGGTAATTTTCCTCCTATTATTGTGGGACAGGGATAAGACCCGTCACCCTTAGTGAGTTAACTTCCACCATATAAAAGTCAGACGAGTCTCCTTCTGACTTTATAACCAAATTTAGAGAGGCTGCTATGCTAGTTGCTGAAATTCCACTCCCTGAAGCAGCGAATGTAAGCATCGTATCAGAGAACATGACTCTAGAATGTGTCACCTTCTTCAGTAAGGGGGCAATCCATTACTCATTTGATATTATGCTCGAAAAAGTATGGCGATATGAGCGAGCCAAGGAAGATGAAGCCAAAGTCTCTAACAACCTAATGATAGTCGATCCTCTACAAGAAGGAGATGAGAATGATGACATGACTAGTGAAGAACTCAAGGAAGAGAGGTGAACTCGATCAAGAAAAGAAACCCTTTTGCAAACTATCCACAAGAAGCGACAAAAAATTACTCTACAACATGGAGGATGCAGACTTCTACACTAAGGGAATTCACTCCCATTGATGAACCTATGGCCGGTGTCATTAAGAAGTTGATTAAGGCAAAGCTCATAGAATTACCTGCAGTAGTCATGATTCTTTCCTTACATGGAGGCGATACATCTCGATGGTGTGATTGGCATGAAAATTATGCCCATAACACTGAAGAATGCCGAGCTTTTAGGTAAAGAGTTCAGGACTTCATTGATAACGGCACGATAAGTGTCAGAAAGAAAGAGATTGATGGCAAATAAGAATCAGAAACTATAGATGTCTCGACAAACAATTCTAATGTCAACCTGATTAACTCAGAAGCATCACAAACTGCACCCAAAATAGCAGAGCATCCACAATGGCCTTGGAGTACAAGAAGAAATCAACTGGAAAGTTTGGTAGATGAAGAACAAATTAAGCATAGGCTCACTCGGGAGTTAAGGACTAAGGATCCTCAAGATCAAAATAATGAGGATAACCTTAGCTCCAAGCCCATAACCCAAGAAAAGGCAAAAGAAAGGGTCATGACATGTAAAATTTCACTCTAAGATACAGTCTCAAAAGTGGTGCGAGAGGTTCCCATCATCGAGAATCAAACTGGGGTAGATGATCCCTTTAATCCGTACTTCAAACTCGCAAGAGCAAGATGAACTTGAGCATAAGCTCAACCAAGACTCTGAAGTTGTGGATTCCCAAACTCATGGTGATGAGAAAAACCTTAATTTCGGGACAATAACTCAAGAGGAGGCAAATAAGAAAATTCTTCAGGGACACATATTGCCTCAAATATCAAAAGAAGTTGACCTTCTGGAAATTCTAAGAGGTCCAATTGGGTCGTCTTCACAAGACTTCCTAGATGATCCACCCATCTGGGACGAGGAATTAAAAGATGATGACCAAATTGCGTCACCTCTTCAAGAAGAGAGATTTTCGGAGCTTAACTGGAGTAGGAGAACAACTCCGATAGTTGGAGCACCCTCATATCAAGAAAGTTCATCTCATGAAGAACAAGTTCTTAACAGAACAGAAATAGGGCAACTCCATCAAACTACTCAATAGGGGCAATCTCCTCTCATGAAGAGGGCACAACATGGGCAATTAATGAGATTGAGCCTTTGTTTGTTAACTCCTAACGTGCCATAAGGTCATTCAATGTTAACTCAGTAACTCTTCTTATATGAGAGTCTCACCCGAGCTTAAGAACTTAGAAGGAGCCTCCTATGGAATTAGCTCTTGAAAAGAAACATAAAATTTGCAATGAAAGAGACAATTGAAAAGGAGTTGGTGATCACTCACCCCTTACAAAAAACCAAATGGGGCATTCATGCCTCAAATTTCAAAAGGCATTAGGGCCTAGTGGGTAACACACATTATCCCATTAATGGTGAGGACCTAATGAGCTTGTCCGTCCACGTAAAAGATTGAGGGATTATAAAACTAAGAGTGATTATTAATCCCAAAATCAAGGTTCAAGTGGGGTAGATGAAAGGATAAATCCAAGGGGAACTCGACGACCATTGTCAAAGAAATATTGAATGCCAACTTGGGGCAAAGGAAATCATAGGATGACTGAAATTAGGACCTCCCTGCCACTTGAATAAAGGAAAGAAAGATGATTAAATTCTTACATAATCTTAAAGCGAAATGCCAAGAAAGGAAAAGAAAAAAAGAAAGAAAGAAAAAACACCATTGACTCTTCTTCTTCCTCCTCCCCCTCTTCCTTTGTCATCATTTTAATCGTCAAAAAATAATAATAATAAAATAAAATAAAATCTGTTGGGCTAAAAATAAAAAAGGAACCTCAAGCATTGGAGAAAAGGCAACCGGGTTGAACACCCTAAAGGGACCTTATAGCGATGAAAAAAAAAAAATCTCTTGGGTTTAAAATCCGAAAGGAATCCCAAGCATTGAAGAAAAGGCTACCGGGCTGAAAACCCAAAAGGGACCTCGGGGTGATGAAAAAGAAGAAGTTCTCTCCTTTACTTCTATTCTCCAAAATCTTTTCTCACTAAACATCTTCTCCTCCCTCTTCCTGAGTCAGAAGGGTATCAAAAGAAAAATTAATGAGCATTAGCCTGATAGAACATTCTTATGGACCTCAATCATCTGGATTTTGAAAGGTGATTGGTGGAGGAACGAAATCGAAAATCCAAAGAGATTCTGAACACCCAGGGCAGTATCATATGTTCTTCAAAACTCCGTTTTGCTCGAAAACTCCAGAGAACTCTCATTTGAATTGAAATACAAGAGCTGAGGTTAGAAGATAAAGAAATACTTGATGATTCCTCGTCCTGAAGATTCAAGCAAGGACTCGACACGCTCATATAGGGTCCACCAAAGGGGTCACAAGTGGTTAAATGGTAAGAACCACATTTAAAAATAAAAAATAAAAATAAATAAAAAAATATTAAAATTTTCATTTTAATTTTTTTTTTTTTAAAAGACACTCAATGGTTGTATGAGCATAATGCCAACTACCATGTCCATCGCTACATAACATTAAACTGCTTAGAGGGCTCTACAGTTGCAGGAGCTAAAATTGCTAACCAAAATTTGTTTTTCAGAATATATTTCTCATTTCAAAATTTTCATTATATGTCTTGTGTTTTCAAAAAACTTTAATTTCCTAGTTAAAATCGTGACCTATCCAAAGCTTCTAGATCTATTTCAAAATCCCCCCTTTGTTTTCAAAATTCTAAAAAGACTTTTAAAAACGAAGGAGTTTGGACATCCGTATATGATGATTACCACGTTGCTACCTCATCTCTCTCTTTAGAATTGACCAGATAAACATTTCTTTAGAACAAGTAAAACTTATAGAAGACCTTAGGAAACCCTAAGGAAATAAAAAAAAAGGTCAGGTTTAAGAATTTGAAATCAAAGAAAATGAGAATTATAATCTCATAAGCCATCCTTTTGGTAAATACTCAATTGCATCAAAATGAGGTGTCCTAGCCCACAGAATGAGGTGTCCTAACATCACTTGGGCATATTATAATCCACATACAAATATGCAGCCCTATGTAAGGTCTCACATGCTAAATAAACGATTCTCAAGTAAGAAACTGGTAGAGGCTATCCAGTGGATCACTCATGTGAAAGTGAATGCATATGATCTCCATGTCATTAAATATATGGACAAGAGAGGATTCTATGTGTTAATCTTAAGCAATTAACTATTGAAAACCCAAAAGTCCAACATATAGATGCCTAGCAATTCTCAGCATCTCTTCATGTGATTCAAGTTTTCCAATTTGCAAAAAATAGAAACAAGAATATTTATAATTCAGCGAAATAATATGGCTCCTAGGTTCATAAAAGATCAATTTCAAACAAGAGACCAGACACTCCATTTGGTTTTTCCGTAAATAATTATCATATGATGCCTCTTCTAAAGCTTCTTATAAGTAAAATTGGTTTGAAAAATACATTTTCAAAAATTAAAACCAAGGTTCTCCTTTTGAGGATGGTTTTCCCATCTAACTTATCGACTATGCTCCCACTCAAAGTAAGAATGTTGTTTTTCAAAACAACTTTGAATTTTTGTTTTGGAAATACAAGTTCCTTTTTAAGAAATACTTTAAAAATCTCCATAATAAAACTATTCAACTATTGGTGACTATGAGTCACCCCACATAATAATGTGGTCATGACATAATGCTAAAAGATCCTCTACGATCATCTAGATTGAATATGGGCCCCAATGCGCTAAGTACTCGAGTTATATGAATCTGGGCCCCAGTGTGCCAAGTACCCAGATTGAATCTCTCTCTTACTCCCACTGAGCGAAAGACTCTTGGCTTTAAGGCGATATAGCTCACACAAACACCCCACATAGGTCTCCTCCACCTATAGCACACGGGATTACGGCCTTTTAACCTTGTCTCACAATAAGGGAAGCCTAGGAAAAACTCTACTCAAGATATGAGAGCATGAGATAGCATGGGATAGGGCCTTTCTTCATAACTTAGGGTTACTATGGGCTAGGGCATGCCACCCTTTATGGGGCCCCACACCCTCTAGTAATTTTAGAAATTAATAAAATGATTTTTAGCGCACAATAAGTATTTTTATTTTCCCTTTAGAAGAATTAAATTGAGAAAGTTCAATTTGAGATGCATAAAAAAAAATTAGCTAAAAATAAAATATCTAGAGGGTTTTAAAAATTCATTTTCATATTCTAAGATTCAAATAAGACATATTAAAATTTATTACAATGAATTTTTATGGGAATTGGATCTAAAGAGTTAAGGATAACATAAATATACTAAGGCACTCCATCCCTTCTAGAAACCGCATCCCACTGTCATCTTCTCAAACTGACCCAATGGAATCATGACCCATAGCCTATCGCAGGGGTTCATAATTAGTCCATCAAAGCCATCCAATAAATGAAAGGAACACGATCCTAGCCCATGGATTACAAGTTCCTCCCTGAGGATAAGTCTAGGTCCCATTTGGTGCACACACTCTCTCATAGGACCTTCCAACACAATCAGTATTACAAGGAGATAGCTCTTTCACATATGTACACGACATGCTCCTAAGGGTTGCTTATTGGACGACTATCTAATTTACATGCCATGCGGTGACAATGCTGAGGATTTTGGCCCTTCTCCTCTCCAGCCAACCACTACACACAGTGGTTACATTTAGTCCCTTGGCCAACCACCCGGGGCATCTCTTTGGCCTCATCAAGGTATGACTCTACAAACTTTTAGTGGTTGTGCCATATGCCTAGGGCTAAGGGGTTTAGACATTAACCCGAGCCTAGCCCGTTGAAACTCTGGTGAGTTACGACATTAATAATGCCACACAGTCCATCCAAACCATGCTCCTACTAAAGCCATCATATCAATATATGAAAATTTTCAGTACATGCCCTTTTAAGGCCTTCAGGTTGCCACAGAACCCCAACATCCACTTCCCTAACCTCTTTCGTATCGCCAGAGATCCCAAATCTTTGCGAAACTAATGGCCATATTCGCTCATGGAACCTCAGCTTTCGCGGACCCCTCCGCGATAGAGAGGTCCACTGCTTCCTCGAACTTCCAGCCATCCTTCACCCCCACTACCTCCACCCAAGGAGAGGACAAAATCATTTTGACTCCTCCTTTTAGAATCTTCTCAATGGCCTCCATTTACCATAAACTAGACTCTTGTAGGTCATCCCATCATTGCTAAGGCTTGGTTAAGTTTTATTCCTCCCAGAATCTAGATCGCTTTGTTGGAGAGAGCACTAACGGTTGACCAACTCCAAAGGAGATGCATGATCCCCAATTGTTGCTCCATGTGCATGGACGATGAGGAAACCAACTTGCACCATTCTGTCCACTGCAGCATCGCTCGCCAATTCTGGGACGACGTCCTACACCTGTTCAATTGGACCTGGGCGACCTCTAGGTCTGTACCCCACCTTTTCCAACATATGCAATTCCATTTGTGGCCCAAATCAGGCACCATGCTATGGAAGGCCCTTGTGGTTGCAACTCTTTGGACCATTGGAAAAAATACAACCAAAGGATCTTCCAAGTTCAATCCACACATCCCCGGGCCCTATGGGGCTCCATTAAGTCCCCAGTGATATTTTGGGCGATCAACCGTAGTAGATTATAACGTGTACATCTTTTCACTGAATACAAATGTTAATGTGTTCAATAAACTAAGCTAAGGTGTATGATAACTGATCGAGCGGGCATTGGCTCGATCCTAATTTTATCATATGCTAATAATTGACCTTGTTTTATGTATAGTGTAACTTTGATCCCTCCAAGTCTAAACTTCGATCTCAATAGCATGGGATCTCACTCCCAGGTATTCTATGATCTAGCTCCTTAACTATTTGAATGTACGGATGTCGATCCTAACCCTAGGAAGCTTCCCACCCTATAATGGTTCAGTATTCCCCAAACTGATACTGCTCCCGAGCCCGCTCTCCCTTCCAACAACTATGGTAGGGAGCTGTGTAGTGACAATAAAAGCTTTTTTGTTATTTAATTTATGTTGAAATTTTGGCTTTCTTTTTTTTTGAATGGTAACCTGGAATACAGTGTAAATGGAACTCTAGACATCATCTTGTGACACTTGTCATCCTAACTACCTTTGCCTGAACCAATTCTTTATTGAAAATTTCAATTATTTTTTATTGCAATTTTCATTTATTTTATTCTTTAAACTTCAAAAACAAATTTATCTAAGAACGTCTTTTTATCCAAGATACGAAGAGTCTTCCATGTAATAGATGTGCCTTAACCTACAGGAATCTTGTTTTACATATAAATCTTTATTCCTATATACTCCCATGTTCTGCTACAAGGTTTATCTTATGGTAGAAAACCAGTGGTTTTTTAATTTAATTTTGAGAGGTGAAGCTACAATATGAGAAGGCAATCTGCCACTCAGTCGAACTATGCTTTTCAACTGACTAATATGGTTTTCTAATTGAAGGTGGTGTCTGTTACCTTCATTAGTGCTGCTCATGGTCAGGCGATCATCTCTGACAAAGTGACATTTGGAGGGACACTCAGGAGTATGACATCTGAAGGACTTTCTAATTTGGCAAGAAGGATCAGAGAGGTAACCAGCACAAAATACAGAAAACAGGCACATTTACGCACTAAAATATCTTAGTACACATACATATATACATATAGCATTTCTAACATGCACGCACCATGGGAGACACATAACATGCATTTGAGAAGTAGTCCGTTAATTGTAGGCTCAGCTGCAATATATTTGGTGATTCCTATTACACCTGTATGTGTATGCACTCACACTCAAACACGGACATATCGATGTATATTTCAAATATAGATACTTGCAATGTATATGCACCTTAATATGTTCTTTCAGTCACATATAGTTTGCATATATATGTAGCTATCTGCTTCCATGTATTTTTAAACAAACTCTTACTTTCATGCATGATGCACACACGCAAGCTCACATACAAGTATGCTTACATGCATATGAATGTGTGCACATTTCCTTTTTGGGTACAATTCAAACTCAGGACATTGTGTTGCCATTCTTTTTGGGGTAGTTAAGTTGTAGGATATAAACTCCAAGCATTGTGTTACAATTGGCAGCACCTTGACCAATCAAGCTTGAAACTGGATTCCTATACATGCATGTGTACTAATGGATCATTCTTTATGAAGAGTACATAATACATCCATAAGTACCTATGCAAATGCATTCACATATACATCCATACAAACGTACATATGCATATACCTACATTCGTAGAGTACATAGCTGCACAAATGATGGATAATTCTCCATGAACAGGTGATAGAGGCCCAATCTGTGGTGCACAGGTGCAGTGCATCCATTGATTTCATGGAGAAGATTGGGAGACCCTATCCTGAAACACTGAATGATGACGGGATGTACATGCATGTGAAGCGGGTTGGGGACAGCTTGCTTGGTGAGCACAATGTTCACTTGAGCCCACCAGTTATGGGTGCTGAAGACTTTGGCTTTTATTCACAAATTATCCCTAGTGCAATGTTTTGGTTGTGTATAAGGAATGTGAGTGTTGGGTCCTATCACTCCCTCCATTCTCCACACTTTTTCTTGGATGAAAATGCCCTTCCTATAGGTGCAGCGTTGCATGCCGCAGTGGCAGTGGCTTATTTGGAAAGTCAGGCTTCGCGCTTTCACTAGGCAAGGGACATTTTGTCTTTTGGACCTCCTTGGTGAGAGAGCATAGGTTATGTGGTTGGAGGAGATCGATGTGGTTTCAGATGGTTTGGTCATTCTAATGTAATGGCATTTTCATCAGTTTCTAAAAATTATTGACATTTTCATAATGCTCAAGCAAGTTATTTTGATTTTGGGCAAAAAGTGTGGAAGAATTTGGGACTCTTATGATAATTGGGATCATTTGATAGAAGCTAACAAGCCACATCGTCAATTGCAAGGCCTAAATTTGGGTTGTTTCCATCAATTGTAAAGTATGTTTTCAGATCATGTAAAAGCAAAATTGTTCTCAGTTTACAAGTAGGGAATTTGTTTCTAAAAGTTGATTTAGCAATACAAGCCTGCTACTGTACTTTGCAGTACTCTCTTCCAAATTAAACAGTAGACTGATGCAGCTGGACTAAGGGTTCAGTTTGTTTCCCAGGAAAAACTCTCTGAGAAAGTTTTTCCTCGGTAGATTTCTGCTCTCGAGTGTTGGTTTCATGTGAAACCTCTTGGCAGTATAGCGACTAGTGCAATTCCTTCTTTCTTTTATCTTGGTCGTTAGTATAGAGCATTCCTGGCCTTACCCAAGGCACTTATTTCAGACATAATTATGTATGAAAGCACTTTCCTAGGCAGTAGAAAGTTGTCTGGGAACAAACTCTCCCAGAGACCCCAGAAAGTGCTTCCTGCAAGCATACCCTAAAACTCAAGATAGCTCTCTACATGTGGAGTTGTGGACATCCACACAATCTATTCAGGTTAAATCTGATTGTCCAAATATCAATGCCAAATCACAAATCCAGTCTAGGCTATTGGTTATCATGCTCAGCACCCTATTAGATGGCGAACATCAATGAGGAATTTCTCACATTAGAAGCTAGTACTTTTAAGGACTTTGCAAACCTCCATCAGCTGCTGCACAAAACATGAACACCAACACTGCTACATATACTATAACAGTCACCAAGAGATAACTAGAATTTGGTTTTCCTATTTTCGTTCTCTTGTTTCTTTTTTTTATTATTTCCAATTTATTATGTCCAATGTTGTTTTCGGATGTTTGAGTTTCTTGATACTAACTTTTCTAGGATAGGTAAGTTGGTTTTGAGGTATTGGATTGGTTGCAATGCGAGACAACTTATTAGAATATTCTAATTATTAGAAAATAAAAATTTTCATCAAGGAAAGATCTTCCCTTCGAGGCTCAAGGGATGAATATTAAATAAATTTCTGGTTCGGTTGGATCAAAAAAACTTCTCGAGCAATCAGAGAAAATTCTTTAGTTTCTTCAACTTCGATGAAATTGAAAAAAATAAAATAAAATAAAAAATATAGTATGATATACTACTCAATTTGATTGAATGAAATTTGAATATTGAAATTCAATCCATT
This sequence comes from Amborella trichopoda, assembly GCF_000471905.2. The sequence goes on from NW_006497279.1 coordinate 2,178,653, forward strand.
CTGAGTCAAAGATTTCCTATCTATCCATGTTCAAAAGAACCAATTAGAGTGAAAGGTCCACCTTTTTTGTTTTGTTTTATTTTAAAATTTGATTGTTTTTATGTCATGTCATTTCATAATGTACAGTTCCTTTGTTTGTGGGATCAGTTTCCCTCAGGAGAAATGAGAAAAATTATAAAGTAAAGTGGATTGCTAGATATGCCTAGATCTCGGATAAATGACAATTTTATCGATAAGAACTGCAAGAAAAATTTAGTAGTATTTTTTATTTTTCTTTATTTTATTTAAGATTGTATTTTTGGAGTTTTGGGTTATTTTTAGTTTTTTAATAATTTGGAAGATTTTAGGGGCTATTCCGTTAGGTTTGTTATTGTTATTAAGCATTATTTATTTTGTTAGGGGATAAATTTATCATAACAAATTATGCTATACTTAGGAGCTCTATTTCAGTTAAAATTAGGGTTTTTAAGGTTTATATGGTGGGTTTAGTCTATAAATAGAGGTTTAAGGTTTTAGTTTGAAAGTTTGGATAGTATTTGGTTTGTGACACATAGTTTAACCAGAGAGTTAGAAGCTTGGCTTATAAGCTTCTTTAAATTTTCAATCAATTCATTAGATCTTCGGCTTTGTTTTTCGTGTGTGGTATCGGAGCTCAAGGGTTTGCCATTATTAGTTGGTATTAGAGCAATGCTAATTCCCAGAGTGCTTGTGCGTGATAGTTGTTAGAGGACGTTGAGTTTGTGGTAGTGGTGACAAAGTTACATAAGAGGAATTCAATGATCTAAGAAGGAGAATTGAGAAAATGGCATGTAAGTTATGCACAAAGCATTCGAAGGAGAGAGAGAGAGAGAGAGAGAGAGAGAGAGAGTTATTGGAATGAAAGAGACATTTTCTTTTATTAAAAGGAATGAGACATTGGCTGACAATGTTATCATCATTGTCAAAGCCTTTTCTCAACTAATTGGGGTCGGCTATATGAATCGTGGTTCATCATTCTGCTTTATCAAAGGTCATACCTTCAGTGAGGCTATAAGTTCCTATATCTTTTTTCACTACTTCCAACCATGTTTTTTTGGGGTACCCAACCTTTCACTTCAACTAACTCACACCTCGTAACAGGTGTTCTATTAGGTATGCGCCACACATGGCTAGCCTACCCAAGTCTACTCTCTCATCTTATCACCTATTGGTGCCACACCTAAATTTTTTTGAATGTATTCATTTCTAATTATGTCCCTTTTTATCTTGCTACTCATCCATCTCAACATCCTCATCTCTTCTACACTCATTCTATGGGTATATTATTTTTTAACATCTCAACATTCCGCCCCATAGAGCATATCCTATAGAACTTGCCCTTCAGCTTCATTGGTATGCAGCAATCACATAAAATTCTTGTTGGACATCTCCACTTTGCCCATCCACTTCTAATTCTATATGCGATATCTTCCCCAATCTCTCTGTTTTTCTAAATTATCGATCCAATATATCGAAAGTGTGCTCTTTTTTGTATTTCATAGCCGTCATTCTTAACTACTTCCTCGTCTCTACTCTTATTATTAGTAAATTTGCATTCCATATACTCTGCCTTAGTTCGGCTGATTTTAAAACATTTAGATTCTAAAGCATCCCTCCAAAGTTCTAGCAATGTATACCTCCTAATGTCATTTATAGTACTCACTTCAATATAGTAGCCACTTAAACACTGGAGAGCTATCAACAATGTGAATGTCCACTACAATCTCATTGCGGTTACATTGACACCGTGATAGTCTAAATGGCGACGCCAAAACAAAATGTCAAATCTAGACCATTGGTTTACATGCCTATCTGTCTTTTGGGCATCTCAAGATTGGATGAGGACCTCACAAACCTCCATTATCTACTGAGTAAAAGAAGCAAATACTGCCACAAAAACTATAGCGATTTGCCAAGACCTAAAATTTTGTGCGTGTGTGTGGGTGCGCACGTATTTAACTCTCACAGCAAATAGGTAGATAAGAGCCTTCCAAACCTATACAACCTCATAAGATAAAGATGAAGTAAAGCAACACTGCCTCCAAAACCACAGCAATCAATAAAATAAACCTAGACTTGGGTTTCTTTTTCCTACAATTTCCTTCAATTTCTCTCTTCCTCCTATTAACAACACCAGTCTGTTCATGTATTTGTAACCCAATTTTCCAAAATGCAATACCCTGAAAAAATGC
>NW_006497279.1:2186322-2203298 GCF_000471905.2 Amborella trichopoda
GATGGATATGGGTTCTGATACTCAGTCAGTGCGTGCCACTGTCGTCCAAGCTTCCACTGTCTTCTATGACACTCCTGCTACACTTGGTACATATTCCCATTATTCCTTATTCTGTTTCTTTGATTTGTGTGCTATACGTTCTTTTATTATTGCATTAACTTATTTTGGATAGTTGTAGCTTCACTTACTGTGTTCTGATTTTAGTTTTCTAAGCATAATTTTATTTATTTATTTATTTTTCAATTGGGGATGATGCTAGCTTCAGCGTGGTTGAGAATGTGATTTTTCATTTGCATATTGCTTTGCACTATCTTGTGTTTCTTCAGTTATCTTTTGTTTTGTTTTTCAAGTCTATCCTACTACAGGCCTTCCCCATTTCCCTTTTTACTGGTTAGCATATTGATTATTTATCACATTTGTTGGTTGTTAGGTTTGGAAGGGTAATGGGCACTTCATTTGGGTGTCTTCTCTGTGAAATTTTGAATATGGTCTTCCATTTTTTGACTCATTTTAATTTTATTTTTTATTTTTTATATTTTACAATTTTTATGGGTCTAAATTCCACAGTTTGTGGGCTACACGAATTTGTGATTAAGGTTCAAATTTTTTTGATCATTGACTCATATACCCTAAGCTATGCACCTTTGCATTTTGTTTGTCTGCTTTATCTTTTTCTTAACTGCCAAATGAAATGATTTGGTTTTCTTTTGACTTTTGTAGATAAAGCTGAGAGATTGATTGCAGATGCTGCTACTTATGGGGCACAGCTGGTTGTTTTTCCTGAGGCTTTCATTGGTGGCTATCCCCGTGGTTCTAACTTTGGAGGGGCCATTGCCTGCCGAACAGCAAAGGGAAATGAGGAGTTTCGAAAATATCATGCATCAGCCGTTGGTGTACCAGGTAAACTCCTTTAGTCCCTTTACATCAATTGTATCTCTGTGTCATTGTCAAATCTCTCTTTCTCTTCCTATCTTCAATGGTATCTCATCAGAAATTTCACCTTTAATTGGATAAGTTATATATGTTTTCCAGGTTGGTTGACTTGTATATATAACAAATTTCCAAATTTACAACCCATGGCTTAGAGCATAACTTGGAATAGAGGCCCATGGACTTCGAAGTTTCTACTTTTTCATTTCTAATGCAGCATATGTTGCATGCAGTTGGTATTTTGTTGAAAAATGTGAAGTTGTTAGGTTATAATATGTCCCAAGATTTTTGTGTATTTTAATGTTTTAATCATTGTAACGTTAGAAGTTACCCTTGATTAATGACCCTCTTGCTTGTTTACTTTTGGTGGTTTAGTTTTTGGGTTAGAGATGGCCTAAACATCTACCTCTATTTGCTTTAGTTCACTCCTTTCAGTTGAGTTTCATGAACGATAGATAATCTTTCTTTTGGGTGGGCAAGCTAATACACATACATACACACATATATATGTTGTCCAATTCTTTACTCAAGAAAGCTCCAATCCTATTAAACTTCCAGCTAAAATTTCTAAAGAAATAAGCAAAAGGCACAAGAGGAATTCCTTGTAAAAATCTGGTGACATTTTCAAAATGAAATGTATTATCAAGGAAAAAGACTTATTTGGAGAGAAGACGATGAATTATTAATGACGACAAGGTTAATTATTAGCTTTAATATCAAATATCGAAGAAAAGGAATCCCCAATATGCTATCAAGTTTCCTTAAAAAATTACCAAAGCCACTCTTTGTGACCTGCAGTAATACATTGCTAGAAATTTATCAAGAAATGTATAACGCAACTCATCATTTATTCATTATTAACCATGGAGAAATAAGAATACCCACATTTCCAAATTCTCGAGGCCTATTCTATAGAGAAAAGAGTATTTCAAAAGCTAAGGCAGAAGGATTTTCCAATATCTATAAAATAATAGAAGATGATTTTGACATTGACCAGAAAATTTACCATCAAGAGAGAGTAACAATTATTATACCCAAGGGATAAGTTAATCTAATCCCAAAAGAATGAGATAATATCGAAAGTTCAGTAGTATATCTTAATACTATAGAAATAGCTCAAGTAAAAGGAAGTCCTGAAACCACAAAACTTCCCAATCAAGAAATGAAAGGATGAAGAATAACTTGATGAAGAGATGGTGATGGAGAAGATTTTTATGAAAGCCTAGATGACGTGGGATTGTCCCATCTAGACAACATGATGGAAGATTAAAGGGAAGATGTTGTAGGAAAATAGACATCGATGAAAACAGAAAAATACTTTACAAAAAGCAATGTCGGTGCAATGATGATGTTGTACTAAGCCCACTTTATGCTTTCTTTCTACTCCAAGCAACAATTACACTTGCTTTGCTTCCAAGCTAAGTAACTGGTGCCGATAGATTAGGCTTATATAGAGGATGATAGAAATCAATTGAAGGCATTGGAAGTCGGAGTGTGAGTCTAAGAGAGTCTTGTAAAATAGCTATGCGTCTATAAGTCCTAGTTTGAGTTATCTATTTGTAAACCAAAAAGAGAAAAAATGAGCTAACTACCGGTACTAGATAATAAAAAATTAAAAAATTGTTCCTTGAGGTTATGTCCACAATGCTTCGCCTGCTGTGGCTCCACCTAAAAACGAACCTTCTCACGCCCAGCTAGCAGTTACCAAACCCAAAGGATCTAAACAAATGCCTCTCTCACTTCCTTTGTTTCGGCAAAACAAGAACTTTTAATGGCACACTCTTTAGTGTTTTGAGATTCACAGGGAATATGTTTTAATATATAAATAAGAAACTAAAAGTTGGACACTGTGATCTAGCGCGGTGTATATAGGGTGTATTTTTTCTTTTTCTCATCGACTAGAACACTTACAATGGTCTAAATACAATAAAACTCACTTGAAATAAATTAATAAATAAAAGTGGATTGCTCTTGCTACCACTACTTACACCTCCTTTTATTGAATAAACAAAAAGTAATACAATGCTATGGAAATAAGAAAGGCACAAGAAAGAAAATACTGCAAACCACAAAGTAAAAGATCCCGAGGATTATCTCAACCAGGCTTAGTACGCCCCACACTGGGTCTCCTCCAATGGTGCATGGGATCAATGGTCTTTCTCGGATCTACCAAATATGGGAAAGCTTATGGCCAAACCCTACCAACAAGAGAGCATGAAACAACATAACCTAAGGATCGACCAAGTATGGGAAAGCTTAAGGCCAAACCCTACCAAGAAGAGAGCATGGAACAACATAACCTAAGGCCTCAATTCCTTGTCTCTCATGAATGGGCGTGCCCCCCTCTTGATAGTTTAGTAGGGGCGTGTCCCCTTTCCTTTATTATTAACTAAGAGACATGACCAAGAAAGAGAACTCAAGATGAGAGAGGAGAGAGAAAAAACCTAGGTGGGGCGTGCCCCTATATAGGGAGAGAGTAGAGAGAAAAGAGAGGTGTGTAGAAAATATGGGGAGAGGGAATCCCTATTTATAGATTTTTCATGGGCTAGGGACCATCATGTTTTTTTGCTCTTTTTACCTTCACCTTTTGTTTTTGTGCCACATCCTCTAGGGATGTGGGATTTAAGTGTTAATGTAACACGTTCTAAACAACTTATGTATAAGGTGGGTTCATGATATATTATAATAATATTTCTTTTGTGTTTAAAAAAAGGAGAACAAGTTCGATTCTCTCTCTGCAAAAACACTCTCTCTTACGCCCCTCCCTCTCAATAACGCTGAGCCCTCTTTGTGAATTAAAGAACGCAATGAACTCCTTCTCTCTAGCCGAATTTTACCGAAAGTTCACTCTCAATTATTATAGGTAAATGATCTCATTATCCTGAAAAAATAGTCTGCTCGCCAATTTTATACTGTAATTTTATGCGCATATGGTATCATTTTTTTTCTGTTAAAATTATTATTTTTGTTTATTAGAAATTTAGACATTGTAAATTATTAAAAATAAAATTTCTGCCTATTATTATTACTTTTAGACACCGTAAAATTTATGTGTAAGTGATGTCATTTTTGGTAAAATCATTATGTGAAAATTGATATTTTTGCAATTAATTATAATACTACCGATAATGTGAGATTTACGCATTTCTGCATTTAATTGTATTTTTGTTTGTCTATGAATTTTAGATACTATAAGTTTTACCTATTCCTGTAAAATAATTAATTATGAAATTACATTCCATAAAATTGTGATATTTATGTGTTTAACCTTGGATTTCTATAAAAGCTCTTAAATTGATGATCGACTGCTAATTGGATTCCATTTCAAATGTACCTATTCGATCTGCTACCTTTCTGCAATTTTTATCCAAATTGTTTGATTGGTTACTTACAAATATTTCAATGAAAGTAATTGTTTAAATTTCTTCAAGTGAATTTCTGTTAATGATTTCAATGATACCTTGAATATAGGATGTTGATGCTTTCTAATGTTAAAGGGTTTTTGAGATAAGTTAAGTATGTGTGTGACCTATCCGAGACGCCGCTAGAGACTATTTGGACTCATCCGGTACACCGGTGAGGTACGTTTGGACCTGCAGAGATTGTTTGGATCTATTCGCTTAGACCGCTAGAGACTATTTGGACTCATTGGGGCTCCGGTGAGGTATCTTTGGACTTGCAAGGATTGTTTGGACCTATCTGGTTATGCCGGTAGGGACTATTTGGACTCATCCGGGACGCCGGTGAGGTATGTTTGGACCTACAGGGATTGTTTGGACCCATCCAGGACGCTGGTGGGGTATATAGGTGACCTACTTGGGACGCCAGTAGCGTATTTTGTGAAATCCTTTGAGTTATGCATTGCTGTTAAAATATTTATATGCGTTTCAATTATTTGAATTATGTTTAATTGTGCATTTCTGAAAGTGAAATTGTTATCCATAAATGCTTTTTGACTCGCATTGTTTCTAATAGACCTCCCTTTTTGAAAATGCTTACATCTTCCGACTATGATTATTTTTGAGGACTATGATGATCACTTACTGAGTAGCCAAACTCATCAAACTATCATAACAAAATTTCAGGGTAATTGCAGCCTCCCTAGTTGAAGGCACAACAAGACCAATTTTGGAAGAAGTCATAGTTATAATGAAATTTTCTCTTTGTGACTTTTGTTCAAATTCACTATTGTAAATTTTGTCCTATCAATAGATGTATATCTAAACCTTCGTGTTAATACTAGTTATGAGTAGACTTTGTACAAACTCTTAGAAATGGAAAAATCTATTTTAGTGCAATAAATGGTGAAGTAGAAAAATTTTGTTTTGTTAAAGATAGACTGTTACATCTCAGGGATTCCAGTGTTATAAATCTTGGGGTGTAACAGGTTTCCTTAGGCTTTGCCATCCTTATGTAGATTTAATCTCGACAATTGATCATAGGAGACTTGTGGAGTGAGAGATCTGAGTCATCCAATCCTTAGATTAACCATCATGATTCAAAGAAAGGTGTTAGAACTTTATCCTCCAGCTTCCTAAACCTAATCTCATCAAATATTGCCATATAGAAAATAATATCATACTTTCTTATTTTATGAATAATCTCTCTTATTCATTCCATCTTTGAATAGTAAAAACTTCAAATCACAAAACTTTCTAAATCACATTAACTTGATTACCTAGCCTAGATGGCTTGAACCAAATTTGGTAACCAAAGTTTCCTTAAGTGGCGTGTGCCACCCTGGGTGGCCTTATGTGGGCCCCACTCAATTCTCCCATGTGTTATAATATGGTGGGCCCATAGCTCTTTGTGGGCCCCCATGAGTTTAGTGATTTATAAATTAATAAAAATGCTTTTTCGTTAATTGGAAATAAATTTTATTTTCCTTTGAATATTAAAATGCTAAAAATTGAATATCTTTGGATTTATAAATCCAATTTGTAAAAATAAAATATCCAGACATTCACAAAAATTCAAATAATCAATTTAAAAATCATATATCATCAAAATAATTAAAACTAAATAATTTTGATGGGAATCAGATCCGTATAGGTCTAGGAATTATAAAATCGTTGAAGCACTCCACTTTCTACTGATCCACAAACCACTGCAGGATTTCCTGATTGGGCCACCATAGTTAGCCAATAGGTAAGGGGACACAATCCCTGTCTATGGACCACAAGTTCTCACCTAGAGATGAACCAAGGTCACCTAGACCTGATGCAACCACAACTCTATGGTGCATAGGGGTTATCTCTCACACATGTACATGCTTCACCCTGAAAGGTCATTCGCTTTCCAAATACGGATATCATATGTACATGTCATGTGATGATTCAATGATGAGGCTTTGGCCCTCGTCTCTAAAGGCCAACCATCACACATAAAGGTCACATAGTCTCTCGGCTCACTCATCCGGGCAACTCTGATCTTATCAAGGGATAACCCATAAAGCGGTCATCGATTTAATTCCATACCTAGGTAATATGGGTTTTCCAACTCGTCTTGCCTAGCACGTCAAGCCAAGTCAGAGTATTGGCAAATAGCATTTGCCTAGTATGGTCCATTAAGGACCACACTCCTACAGAGCTTATGTTCTACTATGTAAAATGTTTATATACCAGCTCTCATAAGGCCGTTAATGGCCACAAAAACCCAATAGAAAGGCCTTATACAAGGTTTAGGAAAGAAACAAATGATAGAAATGCTCACAAGTATTTCATTACTCAAGAAAACTTATTGGTACATAAGTAAGTCACATATAGGTCTAACTCATATTTTTCTATTTACAGATAGATAACTCAGACTAGGACTTATAGATGCAGAACTATTTTACAAAATTTTCTTAGATTCACACTTTGACTTCCAATGCCTTCAATTGATTTCTATCATCCTTTACATAGACCTCATCTATCGACACCAGTTATTTTGCTTAGAAGCAAAGCAAGTTTGATTCTTGCTTGGAGTAGAAGGAAAACATAAAGTGGGCTTCGTACAATATCGTCATTGCACCGACATTGCTTTTAGTAAAATATCTTTCGTTTTCCACCGACGTCTTTTTTCGTACAACATCTTTCTTTTAAGTCTTTTATCATATTGTCAAGAGTGGACAATCCCACATCATCTAGGCTTTCACAAAAATATCCTCCATCATCATCTCTTCCTTCATTTGTTCTTCGTCCTTTCATTACTTGATTGAGAAGTCTTGTAGTTTCGAGATTTTCTTTCACTTGAGCCATTTCAATAGTATTAAGATATACTACTGAACTTTCGAGCATATTATCCCATTATTTTGGGATAAAATTAACCCATCCCTTAGGTATAATAATTGTCATTCTCTCTTGATGGAAAATTTTTTGTCATTGTCAAAATACTCTTCTATTTTATAGATATTGAAGAATCCTTCTGCCCTGGCTTTTGAAATACTATTTTCTTTAGAGAATAGGCCTCAAGAGTTTGGAAACCGGAGCACTCTTCTTTCTCCATGGTTAATAATGAATACGTAATATAACGTTCCTTGATAAATTTCTGGCAATACGTTATTGCATGTCACAAAGAGCGGCTTTGGTAATTTTTAAGGAAACATGATAGCAAATTGGGGATTCTTTTTTTGCTATCTTCGGTATAGAAGCTAAGAATTAACCCTGTCGTCATTAATAATTACTCATTCTCCTTGATGGAGATGTGTCTTTGGATGCCCTTCTCTCCAAGTAACTCTTTTTCCTTGATAATACATTTCATTTTGAAAATGTCACTAGGTTTCTACAAGGAATTCTTCTTGTGCCTTTGTGCACATTTCATTAGAAATTTCAGTTGAAAGTTCAATAGGATTGGAGTTGTCACTTTTTTCTATTATCATTTTCTTGTCTGGATCGATGGTTTCTATTACTTCTTTCTCTTTCTTCTTCCTGACTTCTCGTACTTCTTCTGTAGGCGGCCACCCTAGAGATTTTGCAAGATGTTCCAAAGCTTCTTGGTCAACAAAATTTTTGATAGTAAAACATGATCATAAATTTCCTGAAATTTGTCAGAGAGAAGGACCTCAGTGAGTTCCTCTACAAATCTTCTTACTTTTCCAAGTATCAAGATAGCCTTGTACTTCGATAATTCTTCAATAATTTTTTCGGTGTTTTCGAACTCTGGTTAGTAGTTTTATTATTCTCGCTCCATATCCATGATGGATTAATCAAAAACCCTAATCAAACCAACAAGTCTAGATTTCTTCAGCTACAAGACATAACTGTGATCTCCTTTGCCTTTTCCTTCGTTCTCTCTAAATGTATGAAACCCTTGTTGGGCCAAAAATATTAGCTACTGTAGACATAAGGGTGTATCCCTAGTATGAGGGTACACCCAAGTGGACCACACCCCTTTCATGTTTGACTTACGTTACTACATGAAGGGCGCTGAGGAGAGGTTGCGCCTCTTCATGACGGGGTTACCCTCTCATGAATGACACACATTATGCACCATAAGGGTGCCCATTCATGAGGAGGTTACTCCCACATGAATGAGAGGGCACTTTTTCATTATAAAAGAGGGACAGGTGGAGGGCTCTACCCACTACAACTCACATACGAGAAAGGTGTGAGACGTGTGAGAGCTCTTATTGTGAGAGATAAAGTGTGCGAGAGAGTGAGAAAAATCCCTCTCCCATTCGAGTTATTGTGAGAGATAAAGTGTGCTAGAGAGTGAGAAAAATCCCTCTCCCATTAGAGTTTTAAGGATAAAACCAGCTCTGAGAGAGTCGAGCTAGGACAGCTCCTATCGCATTTTGTGAGAGTATTCGCGAGCTTCCACCTCGCTCGGGATTTGCGTTGTGGAATAGATTTCGACAGCTCTAGTAGCTGTCCGACGTGCCTACGTGAGTTGATCGTTTATCTTCACATTCGTTCATAAAAATTGTCGTGCGAGCACTCAGGTATGATACCCGGTTTTCGATAGTTTTATTTTGCTTCCGCTTCAACCGTTGGACTGTATTTTTTTTTTTAACATTGGTATCAGAGCCATCGTGGAACTGGGTTCCCGATTGTGCCTCCATTATCGTTCCCACCTTACTCTTGAAGGCTTGGCTATGGTTGGCCTATGATGTTCAAAGTACACATGATGGTTATATTAAGACTAGAGGAATGTGCACAATGTAACCTTATGTACTAACCACATAGTCGTGTTGGCCTTATGCATGGGCTATGCAAGTTGAGGCATCTTAGACCATGAGAATCATGACTAACTAATATTGATAGGCCTCATATGCTAAGGCGTGCATGGTGGGCCCTACTCATTTTTTGAGCATTTTAAGGCCACATAAAAGGGAATTGTTTTTATGGGAGTGCAGTTTTTTAGAATTTTAATTGGTGAATTTTTGTTGTTTTCACTTAGAATGACTTCTAAAAATGTGATCGTGGATCTCACTTAAGGTGAAAAGTTGAGTGGGAGCAATTTTCCTGTATGGCATAGGAAAATGCAATACCTTCTAAATGAGCAAAGTACACTAGAACACCTAACTACCATTAAGAAAAAACTTGAACAAGGTGCCGTTGAAGAACTTGTCCGTGAGTATGAGGCATGGACAATGCTAACCGTGGCACTGCTTTACTTTGCTAAGTGCTATGGTTGATGACCTCATTCGTAAATTTGAGGGATGCACCACAGCAAAGGCCATGTGGGATGCGCTTTAGCATAAATATGTTGGAAATTTCGCTACTCGGTTACGAGCCTTATCTATGGCTTTTGAGATATACAAAATGCCTCCAAATGTGTCGATGGCAGACCATGTCCAAAAAATGTCTCAAATGATACGTGACTTAAAAGCAGCAGGAAACAAACTCAGTCACGAGCAACAGATGCTCAGATTGCTTAGGTCTCTTCTAAAATCTTGGGAAAACATAAAGTCATTGATGCTGCAAAATGAAGATGTAACAAATTTTTTCTAACTTCCTCATCACCTTGAGAAAGAAGTTGAGTTCCGCTCATCTTTTGGAGTTGGAATTGCTCTAGTTGCCCAATCAAGCAAGCCTCGAGGCCGTAAACCTTGAGGTAAGTTTAGGAATTGGGCACCTTAAAGGATGGAGCAGCCTAAGCAAGAGGTTGAGGAAAATAAAAAGGCCAGGCATTGACGTGGGAGGCGCACAAGGTACAAATTTGAAATAACTTGCTACAATTGCGAGAAGAAGGGCCACTATGCACGCGAATGTCTTGAACCTAGAAAGGTACGAACTGATTTTCCTAGCTTTACAAATGTTTGCACTCAGGTGCTCGTTGCTCATTCACAATTTTCTGGGTGGACTGTGGATTCAGGAGCAACAAGGCATATAGCAAGGGATCTAGAAGGGTTCATTGAACTCCAAACTTTGTTGATTGGAAGTCAAAAGATCTTCATGGGGAATTGTGCATCAGAGGATGTGTTAGGCGTTGAAACTTATCAATTCCGATTCCGAAGTGGCCGGACCCTTCTTCTCCATAACGTCCTCTATGCTCCCGGAATGAGAAAAAAGTTTGCTTTCAGTTCTATGGCTAGTTCGAGACGGTTGCTTTATCAGTTTCATATTTAATTATGCTACCTTTATATTTCCAGATGGTTTTCACTTATGGTAAGATTATGAATGACTTGTTTATTTTGGATAATGTTGATGTTAATTTTTCACTTCTTCTACCTATATGATATCATCATCCTTTTCCACCTCTTCCATTACACACAACTCCATAATGTGGCATGCCAGGCTTGCCCATATAGGAAAAGATAGGATGATCCGATTAGCCAAAGAAGGATTGTTGCTTCTATCCAAATAGACCTGCCTATCTGTGAACCATGTATAGCTGGAAAATCAACTAGAAAGCCATTTCCTAAAGTAAAGAAAGCAACCGGTCTTCTAGATATAATTCATTCCGACATTTGTGGTCCATTTACTGGTCCGTGATGGTTCCCGTTATTTTATCACACTTATCGATGATTATTCTCGCTATGGGTATATATACCTAATCACGTATAAATCGCAAGCAATAGATTGCTTTCATTGTTTTATGCTAGAGGTTGAAAATCAGTTGGACAGAAGAATTAAGGGTCTTCGAGAGCGAGAATACTTATCTGATCAATGTAAGAGCTTAGTTCGAGGGAGCAGAATCAAGTCTGGGAACTTGTAGATTTGCCGCCTAATAGAAGATCAATTGGAAACAAGTGAGTCTTGAAAATCAAGAGGAAGGCAGATAGAACTATAGATAAGTATAAAGCCCGCTTAGTGGCGAAAGGGTTCACCCAAATTGAGGGAGTAGACCACGATGCGACATTCTCCCCGGTAGTGAGAATGACCTCGATTCGCTTAATCCTAACAATCGTCACATATATGGACCTGGAACTCTTCCAAATGGATGTGAAGATTGCTTTTCTGAATGGTGACTTGATGGAAGAGATCTACATGGAGCAACCTAAAGGTTTTGTAGCCTCTGGCCTTGAGCACAAAGTGTGCAAGCTCAAGAAGTCCGTATATAGTCTCAAACAGTCATCAAGACTGTGGTATGTCAAATTCCACAAGGCTATAATGACTTATGGTTTTGAAATGCTTCAAGAAGACCATTGTTTATATATTAAGAAGTATAAAAAAAGCATCCAGATACTGTCTTTGTATGTTGACGATATTTTATTAACTGGGAATGAACTGGAGCAACTTGTTGCCACGAAGGAGTGGTTGTCCTCCAAGTTTGAGATGAAAGACATGGGTGAGGCGAGTTACATACTCAGTGTTAAGATATATCGAAATGGCTCTCAAAAGTTTCTTACTATGTCACAAGAAACATATATCCAAAGGATTCTTGAGCGATTTTGTATGCAAGACTCGAAACCCATAGATACTCCAGTTGAGAAAGGGCATACTATAAGTCATGACATGTGTCTGAAGATAGAAGTTGAGAGGAACAAAATGTCCCGCGTTCCATATGCAAGTGCAGTTGGAAGTTTGATGTACGCGATACTCTGTACGCGTCCAAATATTACCTATGTAGTGGGTCTCGTTAACCGATATCAAAGTAATCCAGGACAAGGTCATTGACAAGCAATGAAGAGGATTTTTCGATACCTTCGGGGAACCTTGAGTCAAATGCTATGTTTCCAAGGAGCCGATTTGCGATTACGGGGATATAGTGATGCCGATTTAACAGCAGACCTAGATGAGCGTAAATCGACTTCAGGTTTTGTCTTCTTGCTAAGAGGCGGTACAGTCTCATGGTGTAGCAAGAAGTAGTCCCGTGTCGCTCTCTCCACTATGGAGTTTGAATACATTGCTTGTAGTGGAGCAGTACAAGAAGCCGTATAGTTGAGAAGATTCCCAAGGAACTTGGGTGTTGTCGTGACTGGTAATGAGCTTGTCACTGTATTTTGTGATAATACAGCAGCGCTTGCTTTTGCAAAAGACCCAAAGTACTATGGAAAGTCAAAACATATTGATATTAGATATCACTATATCCAAGACATTATTGCACATAAACAGGTGGTGTTCACTCATATTCCTACAATTGAAATGGTGGTGGATCTCTTGACAAAGGTAATTGTCAGGGCCGCATATCAGATTCATGTAAGAACTATGGGCCTCAAGATCCTATCAGTTTAGAGGATCTTAGTACTCTATTATAAGAAATATGGATGTTATTTTGTGTTATGATGGATTGTTTGTGTACTTTAATTCACACACAGCAAAGGTTATCATTTAATTTGTCGGTAGACTAAAGCTCACTACTAGCACGAGCTACGCTCAATATCTGGGATATTGGAGGATGAGATATACGCATGGTGTATTTATCGCCGCGACCAAGGTTTTGAGATGAGATTCCGTAAAAGAATTGACATGATATATTTAAATTGACGTTCCGAAGATCATGTAGCATGCAAGTAACAGGGATGAACATCAAGGATGTTCAAGTTGACGCATGGATGTGATTATAAAGCACTAGATGACGACCGGTTGCATGGCTGCGAAAAGACTATAACCTGTAGGGTGTGGATTCCAACGCACATTTGATGTGATCCACCATAACGTGTGATTCATACTACAAGTGTTATATTAGTGACCAAAACACCTACTTGTGTGGAAAGAGATGATCATGTTCCTTTTTTCCATTGTACGAGGCTAATAAGTAGGTGACCCGTGATGCCCTCATACACTCTAAACGGCATTAGGAAACTTTACTTCGATCATTCACTTTGACATGTACTCATTAGGGTCAAGTATGAGACTCGTCTGGAACATTGTTGAGACAATGGTTGTGGTCATAGTAGAATATTGTATGTTGTAACGGAAGACCATTTGATATCACACTCTATTTTGGTATCACAAAAAAGCAGTACACATTACGCGCGCATTGAAAGTAATTGTGTAAGAATGGGCTAAGTAATCTTCTGAGCTGGGTTCATGATGGATTAGTTGAAAACTTAGTTCGGTGTGGTCAAATCGGGTCTAAGGTAGGTGGAGCAGTTTTTGTTTTGCAGGTATTCGAGAGATGAGGTGTTCCATGCCAGTTGGTTGGAAACTTGGCATGGTTCTCTCTAACAGAGTGTTTGTTCCAGTAGTCGTACACCGCATTTTCCCTTTGTATGAAAGAATACTCATGATGCATGATAATGAACAACAACTCTTCTTTGAGCATGTAACCCATCTCACATACGGGACAAGCACCCAAGTGGACCACACCAGCTTTATGTTTGACTTACGTTAGTACATGAAAGGAGGTGAGGAGAGGTTGCACCTCTTCATGAGGGGGTTACCGTCCCATGAATGACATGCATCATCCACCATAAAGGTGCCCATTCATGAGGAGGTTACTCCAAGATGAATGAGAGGGCTCTTTCTCTCATTATAAAAGGGGGCAGGCTGGAAGTCTCTACACATTACAACTCACACACGAGAAAGGTGTGAGAGCTCCTATTATGAGAGAAAAAGTCTGAGAGAGAGTAAGTAAAATCCCTTTCCCATTTGAGTTCTAAGGAAAGAACCAGCTCTGAGAGATAGAGTTGTGTGTGAGAGGACAACTTCTATCGCATTTTGTGAGAGTGTTTGTGAGCTTCCACCTCGCTCGGGATTTGCGGTGTGGAACAAATTTCGGCAACTCTAGTAGTTGTTGAACGTGCCTACGTGATTTGATCGTTTATCTTCACATTCGTTCATCAAAATTGTTGTGCAAGCACTCAGGTATGATACCCGGTTTTCGATAGTTTTATTTTGCTTCCGCTTTGGTCATTGGACCGTATTTTTTTTTCCAACAGGTACTTTTGCAAATCCAATGTTAGAAGACACCCTTTTCTTCGTCCTTACACAAGTGTCACTTTGTGCCCCAATATATTATAGAATACTGCAAAAGCGTAGCGAAGGGGTAGACAATTTTGTAATTGATCTCACAACCTAAGGCGATCTATAGAATGGGCATTTCAAAATCGACATTTATCTTCCCATCTTGCCATGTCAGTTTTGTTTATTTTATTGCAGTGAATCTTGAAATCCATTTAGTTTGTTATGTTAATTTCAACAATAATATTTTCACAAAGAAAAAAAAAGTAGTGAGAAAAATAAGACATGGGAATATAGATAGGGCTTTTATATGCTGATTATTCTTACCAAAAAGATGAATTTTGATATGAGTATTTAGCTTATCTGAAAAATGAAACTTCCATAAAAAATTTGAAGGTTAGATAGAAAATTAAATAAAGATAGAAAAGATTTTTCTCTCTTTTATACACATTTTAAAATGATGGCAAGTCAAAATCTCATAACCATTTATGACGTATGTTGGACCCATTTGGTGTACTAAATGCAGATTCTTGGACATTATATCTAAAGCTTAATCTTTAAGTTGATGAAATAGGAATTTGAAAAGTTAGTGCCTTCTTTTTATTAATATGCAATTATATCTAAAGCTTAATCTTTAAGTTGATGAAATAGGAATTTGAAAAGTTATTGCCTTCTTTTTATTAATATGCAATTATATCTAAAGCTTAATCTTTAAGTTGATGAAATAGGAATTTGAAAAGTTATTGCCTTTTTTTATTAATATGAAATTATTGCTTCCTTTTTTGATGGATAGGCATCAATATTTTAAAACATGGCTATGACAAGATACTTGAGCCTCTGCCGAGCCAAGTGACTACCACGAGTCCAAGGCGACTCACTCGAGTCTAGCTCGAAGCCCTCGAATTCCCAAAAAAAGGAAGAAACCTTGAAACAAAAACTAGAAAAAATCCAAAAAAGTCATACAAAAAAAAAGGAGAGTATATAAAACATGAAATATGGAAAATTTTGATGTTATTGGCTTGAAAAAGGTAAGAAAATCCAAAAATATGTGAAAGTAGAAATAATAGAGGAATACAAATCATAATAGGTTGCAAAAAAATTTAAAAGTATATCCAAAATCTAAAAAATAAATTATATGAATATGAATTAATGAATTGAAAAAAAAAAGGGATAGCCCCACCCAAACCTCTCCACCCTTTCTTAGGGAAAAGAACTAAAATACCTTGTTCGTTGTCTCAATTTCTGCCCATGAGTAGGGTGGGAAAATTACGTTGTATAGACTTGCCTTATCCAGCCCGTCACTCGTGTGGTACCTATGGGAGCGGTGTGTGTTGCACGTGTGACGCATACACACGTGTGGAAGTGTTTTTGAGGCCTGAACTGACTAGAACCGGTGTACACGTGCACACGTGCATGTGTGTATCACATGTATGGCACGTGTGGGAGTGTGTATCGCTCGTGTCACATGTACACACATGTGGGAGTGGTGAGTGTCGTACGCCTGACGCGTACACACGTGTGAAGGTGCTTTTGAGGCTAGAATTGGGAGGGAACCGGCTAGAACCGAGAGGGAACTGCTAGAACCTGTGGGGACCGGATAGAATGGTAGGGAGTCACTCCTGCCCCGGAAGCTCGATCTCTTTCTCCAAGACACTGGATATCAATTCCAAGCATTTCCTTGTTTTAGGGATCTTGATCTAGGAAATGGGGAAACTACATGCCCATTTATTGGGATCCAGATGCCTACGCCCAAAAGTCATGGTTCCATGAGTAATTGGAACCGCAATTCACCAACTCGGAATTGAGTATCTTTTACTTCGGAAACGACTTTTACCGGCACATTTTTAGGTTCATAAACAATGGCATGTGGATCTCCAATTTTTATGACCAGCGAACTTTCAAAAAACCCGAGGTTGCTATATATTTTACAATTTACAACTTTGTACAACTTGGGAATTAAGACTTGCGACTAATTTAAAAAAAAAAGCAATAAGAGATGGCTAGGAGAGAGAAGGAAGAAGATGGTTAACTGTCAACTGTGTATGAGTTCTATCTTTTTCATTGGTTCCTCTTTTCTTTCTTGAAATTTTGGTAAAAGGGGACGCTCATGGTTTCAACTCCATCATTGATCAATTATTAACTGGCCACCATTCGCATGATGCTTTTCTTCCATTTCCAAAGATGAGAAAAAAATGATGGCCAAAAACGATGCCTGAAAAATTGCCTGAACTAATGGTGGAAGGATTTTAGCATCCTTAGTCTTATAAAACCACCAAAATTCCATGAATTTCTCGAATGTTGTGGATAGTTATCATGTTTGTTTAGATTTTGTTACCAACTTCCTCAAGATCTGTTTGGGGGCCTTGGAAGCAGAAATAACTTGACCTGATGATCAAGGACTAAGTGTACTCAGAATAGTTAATTAACATATTTGATATAACCTGGTTTTGTAGTTCCATATTGACTATAGATACCCCTAAAATACCTTCCGCTCTCATCTGTGTCAATAGTATCTCATTACATGTTAATCCGATTTTATTATATTTTCTTAGTTACCTCATATTCTAATCTTGATGTGAATTCGGAATTTCGATAGATTTTGTTTTAGTCTTTCTCTCTCTTGGATTGATTTTGTGGGAAGGACAAAATCAGAAACCTTTCATTGTTTTTTTCCTCACTTGATAAAGACATACAAGTGTAACATTTAGAAGAGAAAGAAATCAAATGATGAAATCAAGGTTTGATGTGGCTTGCCTCATATCACCGTGCTATAAT
>NW_006497264.1:0-15372 GCF_000471905.2 Amborella trichopoda
TTTATTATATATTAATTTATTAATTAATTTATTTATTATGAAATACAAATATGAAGTACATATAATATTTAATTACATATAATTACAAAAATAAAATGTTATATAATAATTTACAAAAATTAACATAATTATATGAAATTGTTGTTTGTTTATGTGAATAACTGAAATATAATTATGTTAATTTTTTGTCAATATAGTTATTTTTATATACACTAAATTATTTTTAATTGTATGGAAGTTTTTTACTAATATTTTAAAATTATTTTGATTTAATATTATAATACTATATTATAATTAATAGTTATAATTAGGGATTTAAAAAACAATGAGTCAAATCGGTGGTGGTAATTACATTATATGATAAAAAATGAAAAAATTAATAATAATGATAATTGGGTGCTCATCACCCCTATCTTCAACGAAAAAAATCTAAATTTACCTACCCAAATAAAACATAAAAATTCGATTAGGCTATTATATCACGAGATGCGGTATATGAGTTCCAGCAAAACCAAATGAAGAATGGAATTATGCAGCAAAGTGAGACGGAAAGCAAAAGACATTTTCATTCACAAGCTCAAAGTTTACAATTGCTGGTGTATAGAGAAGGAAATAAGAAGCAAAAAGAGAAGGATATTTTCAAAAATGATCAATTATCTTATTGATCTCTGCTTTGCACTCTGCGGAAGTAGCCTCGGTGTTCTGAATACGTTTCTTCAGTTCGACCACCATTCGAGTCTCCTCCTCCACCGCCACGCGGCTCCGATGACCTCAAAGGGAGGAGCAGTTGCTTCTTTTCTTTTTAAAATTTAATTGGACAGGGGCTCATAATTCATTTTTCTCATCATTTGATGAGCCTGCTCGTTATAGATAGTCTAGTCAGGAAGGGTTTTGGCTTCTATTCGCGGCATTTTTACTTCATGTTTATCATAACTCTTGTTCACAAGGACGAACTCCTTCAGATATTTTGAAGTGGTATGCATGACCTTCAATTGGCTCTGGAGACTACGAATCTCGCTTCTTAACCTGCCAGAGGGTCTTGTTCCTGAGGACAAGCAGGATGCCCTTTCTCCGACTGCTCCCCCTCTATAGAATCTGGGAAACACAAGACTTGAGGATTATCCTCAGTAACCAAGGTTTGAAGCACCTTCCGTGGCAGCTGGGATGCCAATTTGGCTTTCAAGAGCGCAATAGGGATATGCAGGACCTTTTGATAGTCTGATGTGTACGTAACCTTTGGAACCTGGAGTTCTGTCTCCATGACCTCCGCAATCTCGAGAGGGATTTTTGGTTCATTTTCTTGCGAAGGTGGCTCAGAAGAGGGCAAGGCCTCCTCTTCAGGTGAAGGCCTTCTTTGGATCATTAACTGTGATCGCTGCACTGATCACTCCTTTTTGTTGATTGCTGTGGGGGTTGGCTCGAGAATTACCATTGCCTTGGTTGTTTGCCAAATTTGAAGACTGTTGTCGTGACCCATTATGATGGTGTGACAAGCTCTCTATGCGAACCGACTTATAGATTAGGTTTGACATAGAGGTGGGGTTGGAAGCCTCAACATGTAGGGCGATCTCAAGTTGCGTGTTTCGAACGCAGGTATGAATTGCTTCCTTCTCAGGCATAGGGTTGGGATGGCAAGCCGCCAGTGTTTGAACATATTTTTCAGCACCTTGGTCCCTGATAGGAAACATGTCAATAACGCATACAAAACAGTGGAAATTCCCGATAGTCTCAGAATGGCCCCAGAACTGGACAATGGAAATTCCTGATAGTCTCAGAATGGCCTCAGAACTTGTCAGGATCTTCATCAGCACTTCAAAGGACTACCTGTCAAGTTTCATCGTAATCAGACATGTCTAAGGTAGTGAACACAAAGAAACAATTTCAGCAAAATCGGTCTCCAGCACCTTGAAATGAACCCTGTAACTAGAGCTATACTTTTGGTGCATCAAACAGCTGTGGGACCACCGCCATTAGATCCGGCACGGTCCAAAACCCCTATGGGATACGTTTTGGCTTAATCGGGCACTCCAAGACAAAGTTATGGGTAAAAGACTAAAAAGGGGTAGGCCGCACACTATTCCCATGTGGCCTCACTGCACCAAAATACCATTAATGGTGGCTGTTTTTACAGTCATGGGCAGTCACTTTCGGGGCCTATATCTCACTCGTTCCAAGTCGAATCGCTCCCAAATTTGGTGAGTGTATTCGTCTCATCAAGACGAACAATTCGATATGTGGTACTTCCCGTGACGACGCTCGAGCAGAGAGAAAAACTAAATGAAAGTCGCTGATCCGTGAAGGGAGTTGCAGAAAATTCTCCTCGTTCGAGCAGCCAGATCACGACGCTTGCATACCCGATTGGCACGAAACCAATTGCATTATGTGTGTGAGTTCTAAGGCTATCTCTGGTCCGAACCTCGCGTACGATGAACAGTTGGATTTCACACACGAAGACGTCAAAGCTGTTGTAAATTCCGGCCGCCGGACTTCAAGATTCCGGCCAAAAACTCAAGACGACAAAATCTTCATCCGGACATGAAATCAAGCTACGTTCGTTGCAAAATGGTCGTGACGGCATGCTCAATGTGATTCAATGAGATTATTTCATTATATAATTAATAATTAAATAAGTAGTTAATTGAGATTAAAAATTAGTACTAGCTCATAGGATATTAATAAACAAAAATAATACTAATTCTAGTTTATTGAATATTAAAAAATATTAGTTTAGAGGATATTTTAAGAGAGAAAAATAACACTAACTCATACCACTTTAGAATTTATTTCTACATTGATAACCAAATCTTTTATTTTATTTTTTTTAATTTATTTGCATTATAAATTATGTGATATACTATTTTTTCTTCCGGTTGTCAATAATACATTTTAAATTAAATGATATTATAAGATATTTTGGATTTTTTATTATTTGTATAATAAAATAAACTATAAAATATAAACCAACAATTTCAATTCATTATATAATACTATAGGTAGGTTGTAATAATTTGGGTTTTTTTTAGCAGAGTAGGGTTTTCCGCCAATTCGATATTTTGGTGGCCATTTTTTCATCGATTTAATCCATTCTTTATTATAGTTCAGTATAATTATATACTTAATCCATGATAATTCTATTAGTTTACTTTTGTGTGATGTAAATTTAATAGTTAACCTAAGTTCATACTGGGAAAGAACATCTTCATATTCGCATATTGATGAAAAAAATGAAAGTTAATAATGTAGTACCCCCATTTTTTATTGGATTCCTAAAAACCAACATTTATAATGAATTTTGATAATTTTTTTAGATTTTTTTTAACGATTAATCCGATCGATTCAATTGATTCCCTATCCGGATCGCCGATTCACTGATCCGGGGTATCGATCCGTTTTTTAAACCTCTGGCTAAAACATTTGAAGCAAGCTTGTGGGGAAGAAAGGGAGGGGACAAAATGTATAAGAAGGTTATTGATATGAAGATTTAGGAACCGTGTATGAGCACATTTACCCATTAACAATTATGATTTGCTTGAAGTTGATAATTGATGGGTTTCTATGATGAATCCAGCGACATAAAAGTTAACGTTGTGGACCATGCTATCGGGAATACTCTTTTGGTTAAGTTATGTCATATTTTCCCCCACTGGCATAGGTGGTCTATTCAGGAATTACATAGACTCAGTCTTAGCCTCGTTCTTTAGACATACAGGTCCTTCAGATTCTCAAACTGTTGAAGCCCTTGCTCTTCTAGAAGGCCTAAAACAATTCGATCCCTCTTGGGGCTCCAATCTGCTGGTCGAAGGCGGCTCAAGTAATGTCATCACCAAAGCCTTGGGCTCGTCCCCTTGTCCCTGGACTCTGACTTCCATCTTTGAAGAAATTAATCACTTGTGCAGGGACATCACAGTTGCTTGGAGTCATATTTGGCGAGAAAGCAATTCCCTAGCCGATACTCTCGCCAAGACAAGTGCTGCAAATGTCTTTGATTGAGATATTTTTGCAAGCTCAGTCCACTATTGCGAATTTCTCCTCTATGTTTTTCACCTTTTGTTGAAAGTCCATGTATAGAGCTCCCTCGAAGAGGGTTACCATTTTGTTTGTATATAGTCTCCACTATAGTTGTTGGCAACGTTTGTGATTCCGAATCGTTTTTGAATCGGAATCGCGGAATTGCGTGTATCAGAAGTTTCAAAATATGGGAATCGCTGTCCGTACGATTCGGATTTGATAAAAATGATTCTCACTATTTCGGAATCGCGGTTCAAAATATTAGGAATCGTGTTTCCTATTTACAAGAATCGATGTCCCTTCATGTTGGAATCGTGTTTCACACCTATATGGAATCACACATGACCCCACTTGTTTCAGTGGTTGCTAGAATTGTGATTCCTAAAAATAAGGAATTGTGATTCCTAAAATTCTAGAATCGTTGTCCCCATCAACTTGGAATCAACATTCTCACCATTTCGGAATCGTGATTCTCCCCATATTGGAATCGAGATTCTCCCTTTATTAGAATTGCGAACCAATTCCCTCTGGCATATGAGAAAAGTATTCAGAAAATATATAAATTTACCCATTACTATAAGATCGAATTTAGTTTGTGTATACTCATTTCAAGACTCCAAGTACTAATGTCAACTTTTATGATATCTTTGTGGACAATCCGATACAATGGACTCGGTCTACCGATAACCCTATTATGCCTGTAAGGTTTGGAGCTAGTCTACGGCATACAAGAAGTGAGAACAAAGGCAAGTTCCCTTTATCTCATTTCTTTGGATTATAAAATAAGTATATGACATAGTAATTCTTCTTTGTTAAGTGTAGTTTTAAGTCTTTTAACTTTTGAAAATTGAGTTATTTAATTTTTAGTCAATTTCTCTAACATTTAATGAGTAATGTAACCTAAAACACCACACAGGGTACTTCGCTCATATCCTTAATTATCTTCTTATTTTACTTAAAGAAAAGCATTTTTATCCTCTTATTCAACTTGAAGAAATGACGGTGCCTATCATATATTAAGCATTATTACATTAGTAGTTTAGTACCCACACTATTTACCAACATTATGAAATTTGAAGTAACATATTTTTTTAGTATTATTTATTCTTGGTAAGAGTTTGTAAAAAGTAACATGGAGTGAAGGATGGAAATTAGTAAATAAGAAATAAAAAATTTAACAGATTAAATTTTGATTTTATTGCCGTGTACAACAACTTCAAATTCTCTCATGCTCTCATACATGTCGCGCTCATTCATGATTGAGCACACATCGAAGGGTTTCTGCTCTCTATGCTCACATATTACTCATATTTTAAATTTTGATTTTATTGCCGTGCGCAACAACTTCAAATTTTCTCACGCTCTCATACATGTCTCGCTCAATCATGATTGAACACACATCGAAAGGTTTCTGCTCTCCCTATGCTAATATTGCATCCGGACAACATGGATTCACAATTCCTTAATACTTTGAATCAACGTTTAGCATAAATAGAATCGCATTGTTGTGTAGCAAGGAGTCACGTTGTCTGCAATATAGAAACTTGATTCCAAACAACATGGATTCGCAATTCCAAAAAATTTGGAATCAACGTTTCTCACAAATAGAATCGCATTCTTGTGTAGCTAAGAATCAAAAAGTCCTCGATATGGAATCTTGATTCCAGCAATCCAGGAATTGAGATTCCTAAACTAGGTGGAATCGCGTTTCCCAAAAAATCGAAACTTGATTCCTTTATTTTAAAATCGACTTTTGCCAGGGGAAACGCCGAATTGAGATTCTGAAATAGAATTGCTACCCTCATAGGCGATTTGGGTAACTATAGTCTCCACATTGCAGAGACTCATCTTTGTACTGTCCTTCTCCTTTAATACGACAGTTAACTTCTTCAAAAAGAAGTTATGTCATATGTTATCATCCTTGAGTTATTTGCCTTATTTGCTTCCTTCTAAAGTTCCCATGATGCAAGTTAATTGTAGTTCTTTCACTTATGATATCTACAGGTGCTTTCTTGAACTTGTTCCAGCATAAATACTTGGAGGGGCCAACAAGTGACATCTTGAATGTCTATGGCCATGATGTCGTGAATGTTTATGGTATGATAGTGGTGCCAGAACTCTTGTCACAGTCTTGTCTTTGATGAGGCAGAAACTTTTATCTCAAGGCGTGATTCTTTAAAATGTACCTGTGTGGATTGAGCTGTAGTTCGTTAAAAGTTTCTTGCCCTATTTTATCAGTGCGAGGTTCATCAAGTTTGCAAGTTCCATTTTGTTTCCGTGATGGTTATTATGGCGGGAGCATGACACTTCTATTTCGTACACAAAGGTTGGCTCTGCAATTTTGGAAATCATGCATAAAAGAAATACTCTGAGTCATAGTATAATAGTGTAACTTGTTGTCTGACGTAAGGCATTTACTACAGGCTATGTTGGAAGGGCTTCACATCTAAACAACATGTCCAGGAAAAATTCAGCATTAGAAGTGCAATGGATGCTTCCTTTGGTAATATGGCAGCTGATTCAGCAGGTAAATGCACAAAGTATTGCTTTATTTACTTGGACTAGTTATATATTTCAAGAAACGGAACGCTTACATGTGGCGCCACCTGTGACATGTTCTCAGCTGTCCGATCTGTCACAAGTTAACACTTGAGCTGCAGATCTTGATCCTACAGCTCAGAGTATTTTACTTTTTTATTTTATGAATAATTTTGCACTGAAATTTGGGATCTAGGCACACCTAACAGGGGCAACAGGATAAAAATAAATAAAAAATATTTCTGGCTAGGAAAAATGACCAGAATACTCTTGGAATTTACAGGGGCTTTTTGGTGATTTATTTTAATTGGAAATATTTTTTTATTTTTGCCAGGTGTGCCCCAATGAGGTGAGGTCACGCTCCAAATTTCACTGAAAAATGTTTTGTAGAAAGTTAAAAAATCAACCAGTATTTGATGTGAAATCATAAAAGAAACAATTTTAGCCATCCATTTAGATCGGATGGCTACAAACAGGGTTCACATATGATTTACATGTGAATGGCACCTCATGTAAAGCTTTCCCATCAAAAAATGGAAGCTACATGTTGATTGTCTTATGGCTAGTCTAAATGGTTCTGTGCTGTAGTAATGATGTTTTACATTATGTTTGTTGAGGTACTATGTTCTTGTCCATGAAATGCTTGACAAACTATGATCATATGAGTAGGTACAATGGGAAATGGGGATTGCCCTGGCGTTATAAGTATGCCATCAAACTAAGTTTGCTTTACCTAGTTATTTGAAGTACTGTTTAATTGAGAAAGATCTTGTTTTTTTTTTGTGGTGTTTTGTGTTTGGTTTTTTTGGGGTGGGTGGGGGGTGGGGGTTGTTTCAATAATGGGAAGGAAAAGCAAAATAAGGCTCACCTCAAGCTGTATGTCTTAGAGTTTTCACTGCAAACCAGAAAGGTAATGCTTGGAACAGCAGCAATTCGGCCATATTGATCTATATTGGGATGCTTGGACTTTTGTGTGGTTAGATAAGTATCAGTTTAGATGTGCAATAATTCATGCTAGATAACAATCATGGATGCACATTCTGCTATCTGCGGTCTATTTCAGAGAAAAAAAATACTTGCTTGATGGAGGTATTTTTGTTGTCGAATCAGTTTTTGTGTAAAGATCCACTAAAGGTTGTTAGAGATAAGATTACTTAGAATGGCTCTTACATTAGAGGGAGTTTAAAAGTCATGCTTGGCCCCTCCTACAAAATCATTTCATACTTGTGATGCTTTACAACATATAATGCTCAGAGATCATGCTTGGGTATGCAGACATGAATCTGATGCCTATCCTGATTATGGTCTTGTATTGATGCATCTCAACTTGATGCTTGATGACTTTAAAGTATTTCTCCGCCTGATTGTTGATGCATTTATATATTATTGTTGCCATTTCATGTGTTATTCTAGGTTCATTGGCATGCATAGTTGATGCATCAATTTGTGCTGATTTTGCTTCTCATTGGATAGTGTACATCTGGAGTAGCTTTGCAGAGAACAAAAAGAACATTTTGGTCCAAAATAATATCAAATATGCATGGTATGAGACACTTAATGCTAACTAGAGGGACTGGCAAAGTTTTGCAATCAGCTCCTAAGTTATTTGGAATTAGGACTCAGAAATAGACAAAAAATTGGGACTGAATTGCATGGGATCCATCTCAAGGCTCCACCGCATCTTCCTCCCTCCCCTCTACACAGCCTACACCCACCGCTGCTACTCCATCCTCGTGCCCCTTCGTGCCTCCCCAGCAGCACCCCCTCACTCGTCCTTCGCCAAATCCTATTAATAACAACCTGTCCCTCCAAGCCCCTCCCCACCCCTCCTCCATTCCCCCTTTGCCAAGAAGTTGCCTTATCCATAGCCGTTTAGATACTATACACTTAAAGCCAAACTCTACTCGGCTTTGGTGGGCTTCTTCTACCCCCATCGTAATGATGACCGCGGTATCGAAAGGTGGGGACGGAAGGTTTGGGGAGAACCAGACCTATGCTGCCGAAAGCTTACTAATGGCCGTGTTCTCTTCTTCTTTCCCTCTACTCAGAGAGTCATTTCAGCCTCGAACATAGCGTTTCCGGTCTTCTGTGGAGCGACCCTCTCCCTTTCCCCCTGGTCTCAAGAGCTAGTATCATTTAAGGCCCAAAGAGTATGGCTTAGAACTTTCGACATCCCACTCCATGCTTGGACCCCTGAAACGTTCCGCTCCATTTTAGGAGCTTGTGGCTCCCTAGTATCCATTCACTGGAAGTTAGTGGAATTCCCCCCTATGGGTTCAATTTAACTATTGGTAGAGGTTCTCAAACCTTCTTCTCGTTGGCTTGAGGTGGAAGGCAGTTTCTTCGGGGTTCGGTTAGCATGGCAATTTGCCTCACCTCCTCCCCCGCCATGTCCAGGTGCAGGACCATGGACCCCAACCTCCTACTGACCAAAACAAGCAGACCACTGTAGCCCGGAAATGCAACAACCACAGCCCACATCCCCACTGAAGCCGTCCATCTCTACATCGGAGGGCTAACTCTCTTGATCGCTATCCCAGTCAGTCTGCCACTTCTCTCAATCCATGTGTCCCACCTTTTTACCCACCTAACAGCTATACCATCTCCCTTCTCCTTGCATGCAACATGTCAACCACCTTCAACCCGTAATGTGATGCCGACACATTTCCTGTCCCTTCTGACCTTCAGCCGCCTTCTCTCCACGTGACTGACCGTATTTCTCTCTCTCCTATCTCCCATCCCTCTCCTAGACTTCCCACCTGATCCCTTCCTCATCCTCGCGCGACGTTGCTTCATCTTCGTCCTACACCGGCCACCAACCCACCTCGTACTTCCTCTACCTCTTCAGCTGGCAAGTCCTCCCTGGGTCTCCCTCCCTGGCTATCTGTTTCCAACTCTCGGCCCACTTCATCCAACGGTCACCTGCTCGCCGTTGACCCTTCCTTGAGCACCCTTCCCTTTGTCTTAGTCCAGTTCCTGGTACGTCCATCTCCTTCTAGTTCTCCTCTTCCCCCTTCCATTTCTTCGTCCCTCCTATCTTCTCGTCTAACCCTCTCCCTTCTTTCTAACTCTCTTACCCCATTTTCTTGAGCCCCCCTCGCCCCACAAGACTCTAACCATCCCACTCCTCAGCCCCACCAACTAGATGTTCTCACCATTGCCTCGGTCCTCAACCCTGCTGTAGCCAACCACCAGTTGCCCCTTACCTAGTCAACAAATGCCTCCGAAGACCTCGAAGACTGCTTCGGTACACCTTTCGACACCCCTCGTCATGATCCCCTACATCGTCCGATCGTTCGGGTATCTCATCCCCGGTCTGTCATCCACCCCCCTTTCTCCTCTTTACTCATCCCCTCCCTCTATTGCCTCGCTTAACCCCCCTTCTCCCCCCCAAGATAACCATCCTTGCTCCACTTCCCCTTCAACCTCAGCCCCCTCCCGCTCCTCCCCCCATCCTACTCTCCCACCCACCCTCTCCCCCCTGTGATCCACCTCCCTCCACGTGGACTCTCTCGTACCCCTCATCCTTCCTCTCTCCCTCCCCTATCAACCCAGCCCCCATCTTCTCGTGCCTGCCCCCTCAACCCTTCATCTCCTCCCTCTTTTTCCCTCCTACCCCCTATTTCTTTACTGGGCCCCCCTCTACCTCGTCTACTGCCACTGTTCCCCCCTCAATATCTTCCCCCTTCTTACCTTGACCCAGCATCCTCTCAGTCTGCGCCCCCCCCTTCCATATTTGCCTCGGCCTCCCTTTCAATCCATTCGATCCATTGAATCATCGCTTTCTCTGACCTCGGTGAATTTAGCTTTCATCGATGCTTGCGATCAAGCACATGGGAACGTATCCTAGGTCCTTAGAGTCATGGGTCTCCAATTCAATGGACTTCAAGAGGCTCTCCAAGCCTTTTTGAAATCGGAAGTTAACTCTAACCGAAAGACTAAAAAAAGAGGATTAAGAGAAATCTCGAATCTCGCATGAGGCATTAACTATCACCGGCCATCCCTTCCTTACCCATTTCAAAGCAAACTGGGATCCCAAGCCTCGGTGGAAGCCTCCCTTCAACTCTCCCTGTTTGCCCATGCTAATTCTTTGTTGGAACGTCTCAGGCCTCGGGCTCCCGGTTAAGCGCAATGCGATGCGCGATAGCATTGGCCGTTATTTTGGGGAAGAAGACGATGTGAATAGGTGGCTAGACCAGCAACAGGGGCGTTTCGTGGAATTTGGATCATTTGTGATCCTGCTTTCTTCTCTCTCTCCTACTCTCTCGAAGCTACCTTCTCGATGATGGTTCTTTTGTCATGAGTATCGGATGACCTGGTTTTCAAGTTTTCAACTATCTATGGCTCAAATTCAGACGGTCTAAGGTATACCTTTTGGACCGAACTAGATGCTATCGCATCTCTCCCTTCACCTACATGGTATCTTGGAGGAAATTTCAATATTACACGATGTTCGTTTAAAGAAATTCTCTTTCCAGAGTAACTGCAGCCATGTCTTAGTTTTCTGACTTCATCTCTCTCCACAGCTTGATTGATATTCCGCTTAAAGGGGCTCGTTACACTTTGTCCAACCACTCCCCTTCCCTAACTCTCTCTAAACTCGACTGGATTCTCTTCAGCTCTGATAGGGATGCCACTTTCCTCGGCTCCCATGCCTTTGCCTTACCTAAGCCCACCTTAGACCATTGCCCCATACTTCTCGACACCACTTCCATAGTGCGTGGCCAAAACTGTTTCAGTTTAAGCGGTTATGGCTCGAAGAGGCAACCTTTCTCCATCTTGTCCCTCTCTGGTGGAACTCTTTTACTTCCCAAGTCTTGGGGAGAGGCAGTTTTAGGCTTCAAAGAAAAATTCCAGTTGCTCAAAAACACAATTACCAAATGGAGGAAGCAACATCTGGGCAATTTCCATTCCCGAAAAAGTGATATTTTACATGCCATCCAGGGATGGGACTCACTCGAAAAGCTTTGTCCACTTACTGATGTGGAGACTGGAGAGGCAAACCAGGGCACTACTCAAGATCGATTACCAAACCATCCTAAAGCAAGAGGAGATTTACTGGTATCAACGATCTCGAGTTAGGTGGCTCAAGTTCGGGGATCTTAATACCTCCTTTTTTCAAAGGATATCCAACTGTAGGAGGCGAGATAACTCAATAGCTCACATCAAAATCGAAGACAGCTATTTAGAACAGGCTTCTAAGGTGGAAGGAGCAATTATCGAATTCTTCACGAACCTTTTCATAGCCCCTTCCGGCCCCAAACCCACTTTGGGGGACCTATCCTTCCTCTCCCTCCCCCACAAGAAGGCAGTTTGGACTGAATGACCATTCTCAGAGGAAGTTGATTCTAAGGGCAATTCACAATCTCAGTCAAGACCGGGCCCCAGGCCTAGATGGATATCCCATTGCCTTCTTCAAGTCCTTTTCGCCCTCCTTAAAGGCAGATTTTCTGGACTGCTTTACTGAATTCTATGACAGAGGGGTGCTCCACAAGACTCTCAATGCTACTTTCATTGCTTCGGTCCCAAACTGGGGGGGGGGTTGAGGAACTTAAAGATTTCCGGTCCATTAGCCTCATCAACAACACATACAAGTTCCTCGCAGAAGTGTTAGCCTCTCGCCTCAAAGAAGTGTTAGGCCTAGTATGGGGCCTTTGTCAGGGATCACCAAATAGACCACAGTGCCTTAGTCGCCCATGAGTGCATCCACTCGAGGCATCCTTCCACACTTCCGGGCTTGGTCATCAAGCTTGATTGGGAGAGGGCTTACGACCATGTATATCGTTTAATCATTCTTGAAACTCTTGCACGTATGGGCTTTGGTCCACGATGGCACAAGTGGATGCACGTATGGGTTTTCGTCCACGATGACGCGAGTGGATGCACGTACTTCCAATCCCCACTTCTCCTTCCTCATCAACGGATCCCCCAAGGACTACTTTCCCTCTTCTAGAGGTTTGTGCCAGGGAGACCTCCTTTCCCCTTCCTATTCGCCATTATGGCAGGAGTATTCACCTGTTCTACTTACCGCCTAGTGCAAGTTGGGTGGCTACAAGGATTTACCATCGGATCCCAAGGACTTACCATCTCCCATCTTCAATACGCAGATGACACCCTCGTCTTCTGCAAGGCTGATGCCTGGGAAGTCGATACCCTTCTACCGTTTCTTAAATGTTTTGAGTGTGCAACTGGATTTAGGGTGAATATGGATAAGACCAAGATGATGGGGGTAGCCCTCGACTATCACATCACCCAGGAGTTGGCCGAGAGATGGGGCTGTTTGGCCAACAAGCTCCCAGGTACTTACGTCGGACTTCCCCTTTCTATTGGGAAGCCCAAGCTCAACGAGTGGGCTCATCTGATAGACAAATTTTATCGAAAACTAGCCACTTGGAAGGGTCGGTTCCTCACCCCGGGTGGGAGAACCATTTAGATAAAGGCAACCCTATCCAATGTGCCTTTATACCAGATGTCTTTTTTTCTAATGCTGGCCTTGGTAAGAGCCCCACTTGAAAAACTTATGTGAAAATTCTTGTGGGCCGGTGAAGAGGATAAGCACAAATATATCACCTCATTTCCTGGGATAAATTCTGTCTCCCTCGCTCTCAAGGTGGTCTTGGCATTCGTTAACTTAAATTCGTTAATCTAGCGTTGCTCGGAAAGTGGTGGAGGTGGTTTGCAACTCAAGATAACCACCTATGGAAGATGGTACTATCCTCTCGATTCTCAGGAATTTGGAAATCTATCCTCGCGATTCTCCATCTCTTCAAAAGCCACACCGGACTTCACCCCAGAAGGGGCTCTCAAGTAAGCTTCAGACATGACCTGTGGTTGGGCCAAACCACCCTCAAGGACCAATTCCCATCACTTTTCCTTTTAGTCCTTGATTGCCAATCCACCTTCGAGGACCGTGTGACCAGTCCTAGGGTTGACCAGAACATGGAGTCCAAACTTCAGAAGCCCCCCATCTGACGAAGAATTCCAAGAGTTACTTGACCTCTCCTCCTGTCGTCGTTCTTCTTTTCTTCCCCTTCATGTAGAGACAGCATCCAAAAATTAAGTTCTTTAACTGGCTGGCCTTGGCTGAGAGAGTACTCAGTAGACCAACTTCAGCGAAGGGGAATGCCAATACCAAACCGCTGCGTCGTGTGTAAGGCTGCCGAAGAGACCAATGCCCATTTGTTCATCCATTGTCCCAACGCTTTCCAACAGTGGGGATCCCTTCTTCAGTTATTTCAGTGGCAATGGGTTACCCCCATCTCCATATCTCAACCATGTTCCTTACTATCTCGCTTTCCATGGCCCAATTCTGGTATCTTACTTTGGAAAGCGGCAGTTGCTACCCTTCTTAGGACCGCATGGATTGAACGCAATCAACACATTTTTCGCGGAGAAAGTTCATCTCCATCAGTCTTATTCAATAAGATCAAGTCCTCCGGTTTTTTGGGCTTCAAATCACAAGAGCTTCAAAGAGTTCCCTCTCTCGACATTCCACTTGGACTGGGTGACCATGCTCAACCTCAACGGGCATTGTATCCCTCGTGCTTCTCTATGGTGTCCACCGGAATTTGATTGGATCAAACTGAAGTTTGATGGTTGCTCCCTAGGCAACCCCAGCCGGCATAGGTGGTCTATTCAGGAATCACGTAGGCTCAGTCTTAGCCTCCTTCTCTCGACGTATAGGCCATTCAGATTCTCAAACTGCTGAAGCCCTCGCTCTTCTAGAAGGACTAAAACGATTCAATCCTTCATGGGGCTCCAATCTGCTGGTCGAAGGCGACTCAAGGAATGTCATCACCTGGGCCTTGGGCTCATCCCCTTGTCCATCGACTCTGACTTCCATCTTTGAAGAGATTAATCACTTCTGCAGGGACATCACGGTTGCATGGGTTCATATTTGGCGAGAAAGCAATTCCCTAGCAGACATTCTCGCCAAGACGGGTGCCACAAATGTCAGTGACGGATTTTCTTGCAAGCTCAGTCCACCATTGCGAATCTCTCCTCTATGTTTTTCACCTTTTTTTTAAGTTCAGTATAGAGCTTCCTCGAAGAGGGTTGCCATTTTTGTCTGTGTATAGTCTCCACATTTCGGAGACTCATATTTGTACTATCCTTCTCCTTTAATACAACTGTTAACTTCTTCCAAAAAAAATGGGGACTGAGATAGACCTTAAAATTTATGTATCAGTGTTTCGAATTTCATTATTGAAATTTTTGTAGCTTATTGCGCTTTTATTTTGTACTCTGATCTCTCCACTTTGGTAGAAACATTCTGATTAAACTCCTTTTCAGCTGTCTTTCCAAGAATAAACATCAGAGATCCATACAAGAGACTTGGGATCAGCAGAGAGGCTTCTGAAGAAGAGATCCAAGCTGCACGCAACTTCCTCATAAACAAATATGCAGGCCATAAACCAAGTATTGATGCAATAGAGTCAGCACATGACAAGATAATCATGCAGAAGTTCTATGAAAGAAAAAACCCAAAGATAAATGTTAAGAAAAAGTTTAGGGAAGTGAGTCAATCGAAGGTAATCAAGGCTATTGTGAGCCGGTTTGAAGCTCCCTCGGATGAGTTCATAATCAAGATTGCTGCAGCTTTTCTAGTGCTTGGGGTCTTAACCGTTCTTTTCCCAACAGAGGAAGGTCCTACACTTCAAGTGGCCATTTCTCTAATGGCATCTATGTATTTTATATACTCAAGGCTCAAAAATCGAATTAGGGCTTTCTTATATGGGTATGCTTGCAAACTTATTCCACACATTGAATTTGCATTTTATAGGGTTTTTTCTTATGGTTCAGTCTCTTGAATTTATTATGAGTTAC
>NW_006497257.1:11349-30667 GCF_000471905.2 Amborella trichopoda
GGGGGAGCAATGTACTTCAAGGCTGATAAGGAAAAGGCATTTGACAAAATGGATCCAGACTTCCAATATAAAAAGTAAAGAGGATAAGGCATGACCAAAAGAATTGTGTGAAATAAGTGAATTTATCCAGTTCAGGCATAATTTCTTTAGTTGAAATTAAATAGTTCTAAATTCCTTCCTGACAGCCTTCCTGTATGAGTAGTGAAGACTGAAGATAAATAGAGAGGGTTGTTGACCAACGGAAAGCATGGGAGAG
This sequence comes from Amborella trichopoda, assembly GCF_000471905.2. The sequence goes on from NW_006497257.1 coordinate 11,606, forward strand.
AAAGCGTCCGTGAAAGAAAACCTGATGGAATCTGAACGAGTGAGTTTCTAGGCAAAAGGGGCAGGCCCCATTATCTATGGTTCAAATTTAAAAAAAATTAAGATAGGTAATCTAATTCTAATTAGATTTGGTTTCTTATCGTTAAGGGAGATCCAGTGTTTCGAAAAATGCTAGGTAGCGCCTAGGAGGCCAAAGGGGGGCTCCAGGTCGCCCAGCGCCTAGGCGAGCACCCAAAACCTGGGCGGCCCAGTTAGTCTAACAATATAAGTATAACTGCATAACACATAAGAGGTAGGGACTTAGGGCACATCAAATGTATAGAACACAAGTTAACATAGCACACACTCCTCCATACCCCATAAAACCACATCCAATTATACAAGCAATCAAAAAAAAAATTCACTAACTTTGATTACTCAATCTCCAAACTTCCACCTCTAAGGACTCTAAATCTTCTAAAAAACACTCTAATAGATTTATAAAAGATCCAAAACTAAATCTAATATCAACAGGTGATGCTTAGATCAATTTTTCATAACTTTGAGAAACCTTTCGATCCTATAGAAATCACCAAAAACTAGTTTTTTGGGTTTTCCTCTATCTAAAATAGGCTCTAATGGGGTATAGGTTTCAAATAAACCTAAAACCCACTATTTTGCCCTTTTTATATTAAAAAAAAAAGGACCAAAACATGCCCTCAACGAGGGGCATTTCTGCCCCTGGGCGGCCGCCTACAGCTGGGCGTTGGGCACCGGCCTAGGCAGGTTCCCTGGCGCCTAAGCGGGCACCTAGGGACAGCCCACCTAATTTGGCTGCCTAAGCCTAAGCGATGCACCTAGGCCTCCTGGACCGCTTAGGCGCTAGGTGGTCCGCTTTTTAAAACAATGGGGAGATCTATAATAAAAATTGATTATATTTCAATTTTTAAATAGGAGTTGGACTTAGGTCAAAATATAAGAGGATAACGTTCCTATCTTTCCACCCAAAATCATGATGTCTGATTTGAGGGATGGATGGCTCTGATTAAATCTCTCTTACCCCACAGATTTTTAATTATCCTAAAGGTCAAGTTGGAAATTGGATAAGGCATAATTGGAATGGAATCATGTTCAAAATACGAGATAGATCTTGTTTCTATACAAACCTAATTGAACCCCCTCTCTCATGACAAGGTTTCTCTCTCTCCCATAAAAGGATTCTCTCTCTCTTCTCCACGCCAAAATTTTCTTCTATCTCTCCAAGAAACTTGAAGTCACTTGATTTTATCATGCTAATTTCTACTCTACCTTCCCGGATGGAATCTCTAAGAGATTCTATTCCGATTCCGGCGGATGGATTCCTCCTAATCCCTTTATTTGATGATTTCATTGGAAATCATGTAAAGGGAATTTAGATTGTATCTAGCTATTTGTGCAGGTATTTTAAGAAGCAACTGCCTCTTGACTTGTACCGATCGTTTATTAATCGACTATTGGATACCCCATTCTCATGAGTTGATGCATTTATCTGAGCGATGCCCCCTCTGTTTACCCATAGGGAGGTACGCCACTCTCTCTCTTCTCTATATTTTCTATTAAAGAAAAATATAGGTGGTAGTATAGTTAAACCCTAGAGCAAGGGTTTTGCAGTATTTTTAATAAAACAAGAGAGAAGCGCAACATATAGAGAGATCAACTCACAAATTCAGCCCAAATTTGTTCCCATAGGGTTTCTATAAACCCTAGTTGATTTTAGCTCTCTAAAACCCTAGAGAAAGAACTATTGCCTACAAAGCTTTCCTATCTCAGGATTTCCAAGAATACCTTAAGGGGCCGTTTGGGTATGTGGAAATCTATTACGTGACAATAGATTACAAGGAAATATGACATTTACACTGCCTGGGTACACTTTAATAGTAAGGAAATGAAAAGACATTACCCGAGATTTCTCCAAAAATCACGAAATCCATTACGCAGTGAGGGGTGAAAAATCTATTACAAGGTTAAAAGGTAATTTTTGGAAATCTTTCACGTGCGACTCTCTTCCCTATCCATGCTTAAAAAAACATTTCCCTCTCTCATTGTATAATTATTAAGGCAAGTAGAAAGTGAAAGTAGGGGATATGAAAAGGGGAATCTAAATTGATTTGAACAGGTGTACGATGACAATTTTTACTGCAATCATAATAAAAAATTTACACATCCGTCTATCCCCTATTTGGGTTGTAGCTCTCATCTGACTCTCATATAAAAACAAAAAATTTTAATAATTGGTAAGTGAAAGTAAGGGGAAATCTAAATTGATTTGAACTGTTGTAGAACTTGATGAGGGACAATTTTCTACTGCAATCATAAAAAAAAAATTCTACATCCCTCTATCCCCAATTTGGGTTATAGCCTGTCATCAACTCTCGTATAAAAACAAAAATAATAACTGGTAATCGATGAGAAATTACACAACACAATCATAATAAAAAATTTTACACAACATAATCCTCATAAGAGATTAGGAGAAGCTCAATTGAAATAAGATACCTCTTTAGTCTCCTCCAATGCTTCAAAATTTTCAACTGCAATTATCAAACCTTCTAGTTTACTAATCAAAATTCTTCCCATTTTTTAATTTGTACCATAAAGATTTTGATTTTGGTATCATAAATTTATTGCTTATTTGAAATTATATATAGAGAGACATTTGAAAGACTTCTATAAAAAATAAATAAAACTAAGGCTTATCACAATAAAATCATGTTATTCCAATCGTATTATTCCAATGACTTATCATGTTCAAACCAAAGTCTAATCATATTAGCCAAACATAGCCAAACAGTAGCAATGTATTTCCCAAGCGGCATCTAAATACTACCCAAACAGTGACAATCCATTTGCAGGTAATGTATTACGCAGTAATGTATTACGCCCGTAATATATTTCACAGACAATATACTTCCAAGTATCCAAATGGCCCCTACAGAGTAAAAGTGCATCATTGGTCAAGGAATTGGGTGTTTGGTGTACCATGACCCAATAGGATAACTCCAGGCGTGTTCCAGTAAGTCTTCCTGGTACTTTTAATTAATTTTCAGTATTATTTCCTATTTTTCTATAAATTTTTAGGAACTTATTTTGTGCTAAAACTTATAGTGGAAGTTAGTTTAAAGCCCCTCGATAGTTTTTATTTCTCTTGGCAGTGAAAATCAAGATCCTAGGTTGCATCTAGGGCAATTTTTAATTTTACAGTAACATATTGTGGCCCATATATTTAGACTAAAAGTAAAAAAAAAAAAAGAAATTCATATCAAAAAAAAAAGGAAAATATATCATGAGACACTTTAGGTGTGGGGATGGTCTTTAGAGTGGGACAGTGGATAATACCTGGAACGTCCATGTGAATGGACAGTGGATTTTGGGCATTTGGAGCTCCAAAATCAAACATATATGGAGGACTCTGATTTGGAGCTTTTTTTATCAGGCCACACCTCAAAACTAGTTTTCAAGGTGGTGCAACAGCATTTTTTGGTGTCCGAAGGGACCATGAAAAACTTTTGTGCCCCATTTTATCCACTGCCCATTTACTTCAACAGTGGAGACCGAAGATGGAGGAATTTTTTATAACTATTTTACCAAATGAACCCCTTTTGGTCCTCGGACCATAGAATCTTTTCACCCATGCATGCATGCATTCATTTGAGTACACACACATGTATGTGTGTGTGGCTTTTGTTAGACAACTCTCTCTCACGGAGTATTCTCTCAACCCACTCAACATTCTTTGAATGCTCGTTACCCTTTGCTCTCTAATACAAAAATTTTGTACTACGTGCATTTTATGTCATTAGTAAGGGGTAGAGTAGACAACTGTCAAGGTGGACAATGACATTTTATTATTGTTAGAAAGCAATTAATGATCCATATAAGTAAAATCAGACCCTATATGGATGATGTTACATCCCATGTGCGTAATATTATTTCCCACAATAATTAATAAAATGTCTTCTTTTCTATTAAAAGACTCCTAGAGACTAAGTTATTATATTAAGAAGTACAGGTATCAAAATGTCCAAAAATATTTTAGTAGGTTTAGGGAATACAACATAAAGGATAGATGCACAAACACACATGGCTAGGCTAATATTGTTGAAGTTCAACAGCCCCCCCACCTTTCCCTCCCTTTCCCCTTAAAAAGAATGATGTTAGGGGTATTTTTCGTTAACCTCATTTTTTGCACATATGTCCTCTGGACCCCGAAACATGCCCTCCAAGAAAAATAAAATTAGGGGAGAAAGTTGGATTAAAACCTGATCTCTATTTTGGAAAATTGTTAAAACTAAAGTTAGATGTGCTCAAAATATTTTTTTTTTCTTTTCTTTTTTTTTTTTGGGAAATTGTTCATCTGGGATTTGAAGGCCATCCCTAATGTTTGGGGTTGATCGTCCTTTATAAGGTGGTGGATGGAGAGCATATGGAAAAAATGGGTGTATTTGTGAGCAGATCAGCCCATGGACCAGTATAGCCAAACAACTCAGATTGATGGACAGGAGGTGATCTAGACGGCCTACATTCATCAAAATGGCGAAAACATTTTTCCCACATTTTTGGTGCATATCCCTTTATGAATTATTTGGAGCAGCTGGATAGGGTGCAAAATTTCTAACACGCGACACTGCTTGCAAAATTTGTGGTCCATAGCATTGTGAATAAACAAGTTGTTAATCTATTTCTTCTTGTATTTAGGTCCCTGAGGATAGTTTGCCATTTCCCATTATCACCACGGCTTTTGTTATTAAACGAAAGGGTTTAAGTGGGCATGGTGTTCAGAAGGGACACCATGGTGATTGTATTCTCGCTCTTCTTCCTCATGTAAGCCTCTCTTCCTCTCTCATCTATCTCTCCAATTTTCTCTCTCTTCCTAGATCTTGATCTTTCCCACACTTTGATTTCCAACATACTAGTGTGTTGTATCTTAACTTGGTAGCAACATAGAAGGCTTCAACCCGAATGATGTGATTTCACCATGCGAAGATAGCCAATAGCTGTACATCAGAATATAGTTCCTTCTATAAATTTTCTTTGTGATGTGTGGTTCGAGAAACCAAATCTATTGTTAAACCCTGGGTTGCAGTTTACTATTGTTAAACTTGATGGGACCAATTATTTGGAATGGTCACAGACTGCTAAAATATTTATTGGTAGTAGAGGGAAGTTGGGACACATCAATTTTAAATTGTTGTAACCTGAAAAGATAAATCCTTCATAGGAAAAGTGGGACACTGAAAACTAGATTGTAATGTCTTGGTTATTGCACTCAATGCAACCTTCAATTAGTAGGGTTTCCTGATTCTTCGGTCTGCGAAAGAAATCTGGGAATCAGTATACCAAACATACTCCAAAAGCCAGAACATGTCCCGGGAGTACCAACTGAGATAAGAGGTATCCCATCTTCGACAGGAGAAGCGGTCTCTAGCCGCATATTTTGCTTTACTTCGTAGTCTATGGGAGGAATTAGAGAATTATCAGATGTTTAAACCAGCCTGTAACCAAGATGGGGATAATAAAGGAGTTTGTGGAACAAAATCATACCTTTTGAGTTTTAGGTTGCATTGAACTCTGAGTTTGAGTTAGCTAGGGTTCAAATTCTTAAGCAGGATACTCTTCCATCTCTCAATCAAGTATACTCCTTTATCCAGTGTGAAGAAAGTAGAAAAAGTGTCATATTTCCTACACAACCAATGGATCAATATGCTTTTGTCTCTGCATCATTGCCTTCTAAGAATAATAAGGGGAGTGGATCACAAAAATTTGGTAAAAGAAGTCCAAAAGTAAGCTAAAATGATCATAGTGGTAGGATTGGTCATGTTAAAGAGAATTTTTGGGATTTAGTTGGTCGACCGGCAAATTCAATCGTTCTTGGAAATTCAATGCACATAATACTTCATCCATTGATGGTTCAGCAACTATTTATGCATATCAAGTACAACCCAATGCAGCAACTATTTAAAGGGAGATGATATCAGTCCCTAAAGACAAAATTGAGAGCCTCCGTCGTTTGTTTGCATAGTTAGATGGCCCACCAACTACCTCCACATCATCCTGTGGCCACTCAAGTATTAATGCTTCTGCTAACCATGACCCCCTATTCTTTTAGGGGGAAAAAAATCTAACACACAACACTAACCGTACATCTCTTTTAGCTTCACTCTGAGTAGTTAGACTCCCCCCCAACCCAAAAAAAACAACACACACACACATGTATATACATAGTCACATACATCAAATAAAATCTCCATAAAGAAATTGCAGTAAAACATGACATGATATGTGGTGCAGTAAATTCAAAATCACCTTATCAACGTAAGGATGATCTGACAACAATGGTCGATCTTCTGGTTTCGACTTAGGTCTTCTTCTTGGGACCAAATATCTTCCTGTTTCATGCTGCAAAACAATGCCTTCACAATAAGCATGAATCCAACCGTTATTCAAAGATGAGATTTATCCATTGGAACTTTTCATAAGATGTTTTAAAAGGGAGGTGAAATGTATGAGAAAATCATGAAAACAATTAGCATCTTCCCATGGAAACAATGATCACAAAAGTGTTCTAGAGGGGAAGCAAGCAATGTGAGCCTCTCAATTGAAAAGAGGTTGTTTTTCTTACTTAACAGGATAACAAACAACATTATTATTCTTATAATAAGAAATCTAGATTATTGTATTGAATATCCCAATCACGTATCATTAATTAAATTAGTAAGTGTTGGAGTTTTGTGGCCTTTAAAGCACGTGAGAGCATGTAAATAAGAATTATAATAGATTATACACTTCAATAGGTTCATGTATTGGTTGACAATCTAGATTATGCTCGGCATTCACTCTCAAGCAAAGGGTGCTAAAAACAAGAAAACTCGATTGTTTGGCATACAATCTCTATGTGATCAATAACAATTTTTTGGCTAGTTAATAGCATAGGTTAACACTTATGAATGATAAAGATGACAGTTGTTACCACTTACGAATGATAAAGATGACAGTTGCTAGATGTTGAACATTCACCTAAACTAGACCATGATCCATTGGTACAAGAGTTCATGATTTTTCTTGGAGATTTGCAAGAGAGATACAGCAGGCAAAGGCCCTAGAATGATGATGATGATTCATAATGCAGTCATAGTGCAATGCAACTTACAAGACACACATAGAAGCCATTTGTTAGAAATTCCAAGAGAAATGCAAGGAACACTATGCTATGAATAGATTAAAGTTAGCAATTGGAAGGAAAAATGATCCTCCCAATTTAACACGATTACATGATTAACATAGTTTGAATAAAGTACATCAAAAAAATAAATCCTTTAAAGGTGGGATTATAATGCACTATAAACAATATAACCTTTACAACCAGCAGAAACTATCGAATCCTGGGGATGTCTTCGACCAGCTAGAACAGAAAAAGAACACCCACAAGACAAATTAGCTATGATTTTCAGTTGTGAGAACGAGACAGACCATGCTATTCAGTAGGAGAAACAGTTCCCCGGAAATATAAACATCTCATGCAGGAGAAAGAACAGGAAAGAGAAAGGAGGAGAATGCTTTTCGCTATAAGATTTAGGGATGTGTAGAGAAAGGACGAGAAAGAAAAGGGAGGAGCGTGCTAATGGTTAGAAGGTTTAAGGATGCAAGGGCCTAGGAAAGGCTTGTACAACACACGGGGCACACATCTAGTATGCAACCTGTGCAATGCAAGAGGACACAAGTGCAAGTGCTTTGGGCAAAAATTAGAAATGTTAGAAAGGAAAGATAGATGTGTGAGATGACTATTTTATTGGGGAGGGGGGGGAAGAGAGAATAGATGCATGTGAGATATTTCAAACAAAAGAAGTTACACTAATTAACTGTTGTGAGAGGAGAGAGAGGATGGAGGGAGAGATGGATGAGACATACCAATCAGGTAAAGACTCTAATAATTTCTTTCACATCTCCTTTTTTCGCTTCCCTCACCCTAAAATATCTTCCATGTCTCTTCTCTCTCTTCTCACCTCGTCATCCTAATATCTCTACCACACAGCATTTTCTCTCTCAATTCCCCTCATCACTATAAATCTTGGATCACTGTGCTATATTTGGGTGATGAGACGGCCTTTAAAGAGATCATTTGTAGTACATATATATATACATTTATATGTAGATGTATGAGTGTTGTCTGAGTTTTGAAACAAATTGAAGTATCTGACGGCAGACACCTCTACAGGAATGAATGCATCCACACACACGCACAGACCCTACATGCAAGCGCATTTACATACAGACAAGGTTTTAAAAAAAGCTAGGCGGCCCCTAGGCGGCCTACCTTGCGCTCAGTGCCCAGCGCCTAGGCGGGCACCTAGAACCTCGGGCGCCCTGCGGTGCAAATTCTTAGTTTGTGTTTATATATTTGCTATCCAAATGCACACATATGCATATATTTGTGTCAAAATTTGTAATTTCTTCTATTTGAAATTGAAAATATCGTAAGTTCGCAACATAGCTTTTTATTTACAAACATATCACATGTCTCAGCCACTCAGGTAATACTAATCAAGTTGAGAATAAACTTATTCAAAATTTTGAACCATACAAAACATTTAAAAGTCTAATAGGCTACTGTGAGGTCTCCAACTCTCATATTCTCCATACTCCATACCCATAAAATAAACCATAATAACATCCAAGTCTCCAACTCTCCAAGTCATCAACAAACTGACTTCCAAAGCTATAAAAAAACCAGTAAACCACACAACGAAATAGTCCAAAAAGGCAAAAAATTACAAACCACATAACTAAATAAAAATCGTTCAAACTCCAAATATCTAAAGCCCAAACCAAGATGGTGCAATAAAGTATTAAAGTTACTTCAAAAGAAGAGAGAAGACAATCAAGACATCAATAAGAATCAGAATCATCATCTTCATTGCTTTCATCTGCATCATAATTGAGGTCGTCATCATCAGAATCATCACCATCTTCAACATATTCCTCTTCTTCCAGAGATTCTTCTAAATCTGCCTCCTCTTCCTCTATCTCCCTCCGTGAAGTATCAACAGAAGAAGTGGCTCGAGTGGCCCTCCTAGGATCAGAAGGTTGCCCCGAAGCCTCCTCGACCATTGCCCATGTCAAACCCTTCCCAGGGAAGACCTCCTCAGTACCAGGGTCACTAACTAGCCAATCTGAAGCATTCTCCATGTTTTTCAAAGAGATAGGGTCCTTCTTTGGCTAGTTTTCTTCTCCTTGAGCCTTTGATTCTCTCTAACAAAAACCAAGTCATTGAGCTTCCTTTGCTCAAGCCTATTTCTTCTCTTTGTATGCACCTATAAGGAAAAACAATGCATAAGTAACTACTATAGGTCTATGATCTTCTTACCTTCTATGAATCTATATTACAAAATGAATCTGAACTCATAACAAAAAAAGCATATAAAATCGTAAAATAGTAAAATACCATCTCAAACGAACTCCAATTGCGCTCACAACCAGAAGAGGTAGTTGTCAAACTCAAGATCCGCATAGCCATCTTCTGGAGGTTTGGAGCGCTACTCCCATGTTGTCTCCACCATTGGGCTGCAATATGTGGGCAACCTTTATAATTAATTTAGGTATTTAACATTATCAAAACTTGAAAGAAACTTATAAATTTATATTTTATAAAACATAAGTACATAAGTTAAAAGAATATTACCTGGTTCGTCTTTATTTCTCTTCCTTAATGCTATATCTTTCCCAAATGACATCAAAGAACACTTGTACAAATTTAACTCTTCAGTTGATATCTTATCTTGGATATTTGGATCAGGAACTAATTTCTCAAGACACTCATTAAAACCATCTATAATTACCCCTTTTGACTCAATATCTACATCTGCATAAAAGAATTTGGGGTTCAAGTAGTACCCCGCTACATGCAATGGTCTATGGAGCTGCCTATCCCATTTATCATCTATAATCTCCCAAATTGGGGCATATTTCGCTGCATCATTGCCCAAATTCTCTGCAATCTCATTCTTAGCCTTTTCCCTTGGCATCTCTAGACCACTTACACCTACTCCACTCCTCTTGAAGCAAACATAGACCTTAATGCAATCCTCCTTTTATACAGGCTCTGCAGACTAAGGTAGGCAGTGGCAAATCTAGTGACCCCAGGCTTCACTAGCTCTCTTTTTTGCGAACTTGAGCATCATGCTAAGGGTAATGTAACTGTATATGAAGATTGTAACCTCCTTAGCCTTAAAAATAATTCTTTAAATAGGAGACAATTCACCAATTGCCTCAAGCATAAGATCTACGCAATGTGCAGCGCAAGGAGTCCAAAATATGCGAGGCCTCTTTTGTCGAAGCAAATGACCTGCAGCTAGATTGGGAGTAGCATTATCTGTGACCACTTGAATTACAAGTTCCTCCTCAACCTCCTCAATACCCATATCAATGAAAGAAAATATATAATGCGCATCATGAACATCATTGGAAGCATCGATTGAGCGTAAAAAAACTGTACTTGTGGGACAATTTACTAATAAATTCATGTTACTCCTCCTCCTATCACTCCACATATTTGTCATCAAAGAAACCGCAAATTTAGCCCATCCCTCCTTATGAGTCTTGAGATATCATTAGTGTACTCGACTTCTTTCTTCAGTAGTGGCTCTCCAATCTCATAAGGAGTTGGAGCTTTCAAACCTGACCCAAATTGCCCAATTGCTTCCAATATTGTATGGAAGCTATTCAAACAAGCAGTGTTAAAAGAAATGCCCGCATAGTAAAACCACCGAGTAATATAATGAATCACCCGGGCTCCATCTTCCTTTTTAAACCTATTTTCAATTGTCACCTATTTTTTCCCCTTTCTCTTGCCTTTCTCAATTACCGTCTCAGGACTAGGTGTAAAAAAACTATCTATAGGCACTCTTGTACGAGCTTTCTTAGACCCAAAAGCCCTCTTGGTCTTAGAGCTCTGAGTACCAACCATGGCTACCTCTTCTTCCCCCTCTTCATCATCCTCTTCTTCAGTTTCAATAATATCATCAAATATATGAACTCCTAACTTTAATTATGCTATATCCTTTTTTTTTGCAACTTTTTTACTCTTTTCAGCTTCAATGTACTCCAAAATCTCTTTCTTTACCAGATCTGGGACTTCTTACATGGGGCAACATGACCTCTAATACCGGTAAGATGTTTCTTAAATCTATTTATGCCGACATTAGAAACATGTCCACAGAAATTATTTATGTCATTCTTATCCAGGTTAACACAATATTTCTATCCCGGATCTCCACCCCTAGTAGACCCCGTAGAAGACATCTCAAATTGAAAAAATAAGTCTCAAATAAAGATTACAGACTAACCTTTTCTACCCAATCTCTAATCTTCGATGTTGGTTATCTCAATCGAGCTACGAATCAACTCAAAAGTCTTCTAATACCACCAATAGCACCCTAAAAATAATTTCAATCAGAAAAACAAACTTTTTCAATCCACAAGAACTACTTTCAATTTTCAGCAATTGCTTTAGATTCTCATAAATAAGTTTAAGATTGAGGGTTTCTTGTTTTTTTTTCAGTTTGGGGTTGAAAAATAAACCCCTAAACTTATTTTATACGACCTTGGGCGAAGTTATTTTATACCCCTTTTGCCCTTTTGGGTGAAGTTAAAAAAAATAATTTCGTAAACTGTGTTGGGCGCTCGCTTAAGCGCCCTCCTAGCCTGCCTAGGCGCCCGCCCAGGTACAGCCGCCCGTGTTGGGGCGCCCAGGTCAAGGTGTGCGAAAAAAAAAATTTGGGCGCCCAAGCGTAGGGCGGTCCATTTTTTTAAGCATTGCGTACAAACACAAACGTTGCGTAAACAAGGACGTAAATACATGGAGGAAGAACAGGGAGGATTACAGACTGCATGTTTAACAATAGTTGGTTTAGGTTTACAAAAGCTTAGGGGAGCATAACCTCAATTCCATGCCCTATAGGGAACAACAGGGTGTTTCCTTTTAAGAGTTTTATTCTCCACTTCAAGGTGCCACTTCATTTTCTCCTCATAAAACTAAAATCATTTTTTCTGCACAATACAACATATATGGACAATAAATACAAATGAATCAGTCCCCCCCATTTCTTTCACATATTGAGCATATCAGAAAATATGATTTAAACATAAATTATCATTTCAGGAATTCCTCTCTCCCAATCCATGTGCTTCCTGATATGACATAAGCTTCATGTGACTGCATGTGATCCAATGATCTTTCAACTTTCTTTTTCATCCTGATTTAGTGTCGATGATATGAAAATATAATTCTCATATGTGAGAGGTTTCAAATGTTAAACATTCAAGATTCCAGTTTTCCTGTGAACAGAAAATGTATGAAAAATTACAAGCAAGACTTTTAGAAATACAGCGATTGTCATCCAAGAAAACGTAAACGGATAGTGGTACCAATATATCAAATATTCCTAATAGTAATTGGACCATAATGCAACTAAATTGGGTATGATTCTTGGTTGGGAGGAAGATAATATAAATAAATGTGAAGGGCAATCTCACTCAATGTCAATTGAGATGTAAATCTTGATAGAAATACCCAAAATGAGAATGTAAATTAGAAGTCAATTGATAAACCAAGATTAGATAATTTGGGAAATTAATACACCAATCACATTAGAAATGCCACAGAGACTTAACGTAAATACTGGAAATCAAGTTTCAAAAGACCAAGAGAACTTTCACCAAAACAACGTGATAGTATTCAAAATGAAAAAAATAAATAAATAAATACTTATGTGAAGCAGAGTTCTTACTGATAATTCATCCGGATTATCATCCCCATCACGATGAAAGATTGGAGGAGAATCAAACCTATTGAAACTGTAGCCATAACAAAGAAAATAGATATCAAGAAAGAAACTGAAAAAAACAAACATATTAGCATCAAAAAGCAGCAAGCAGAATCAGGAAGACTATTTTGCCATATAACAGTAAGAAAGGATAGTAATCTATTGCATAAAGAATCTCAATAAATTCGAGTTTCTCCCAACACAAGACCAGAAGCAAATTACATACATAAGGTGGTCGATGTTAGGATGGACCAATCGCATCTCAATTGGAAAACGGTAGCGGTAAGGATCTCGTTTTGCCTGCATAGTAGCATAAGAGAATAGTTATGACCAAGACCAGAAAGAAGGAAGATATTCACTGAAACATCAACAAACATCAACACCATGATATCAAAAAGCATTTGTATATCAGTGCTATGAAAACTGAACTGGACATTGAACCAAATAAATGATAGGTATGGTCTTTTTTGGTTGGACTATTAACCGGTTCAAATTTTAAAAATAGATAAATTTTATATAATTAAAACAAAAAGCCATAAACCAAAAATTAGAAAATAAGGGAAATTTCAGAAAAATGTTATGAAAAATAAGAAATAACAACTAGAGGAGTGTTTTATAAAATTATAACACTTACAGTTTATTTCTGGATGATAAGAATAATATATCTTCTTTGTATAATTACTTCCATATCTAGAACTATATTGATATAGTAAAACTATTGATCTATGTCTACGCATAAGGAAAACCATTGATGGACCAACCAACATAGTAGAAGACTACAATTATGCTAAGACTCAAAAAAGTCACAGTCGAATATACAATATCCATTATCAAGTAAAACTATTGCTCCACCTACAAGGACCTACTAACTCATATAAAACACAAGAAACTACAAATAACAAAATCGCAAATTTTAGTAGTGCAAGGACGCAGGAAAGTCAATTTAACAAAAATCCAGCAAACACAATTGCAATAAATACAAGCAGATATTGACACGCTCAACTTCATGAACTCCCCTATTTCCTTTACCAACTCATGGAAACCATAAGATCAATATCAACCCGCTCTTACAATTAATTTTAGCCAGTAAACGATCTTGCCAATGGATCAAATCAATTCACTAACTGCCGCCAGGAAATGTAGAAGCCAAATTCATATTTTCTCTCACTGGGAAAAAATACAAGGCCCTCCCTTTGCTAATGAATTCTCCTTTTTAACCCTCAAATGTCAAAGACAGCAAAACGTTCTGGTCAAAGTGAACAAAAATGGATTTGATCGAGGAGTTTTCCCTCAATAGGGCAAAGAAGCATGCATTTTCCCAAAAACAAATTCAGGGGAAGGCATAAGAATCAAGGGAGTTGATTTATGAATGAATTAAAATAAAAAGGAAAGAAAATTCCACCAAAACAGCACAAAATTGTTACAGAAAATAGGGTTTTTCCATTGGAAACCATTTAGAAAAAAGAAAGAAAATCGTGTTCTAGAAACTGGCTGATTAAAACCGCTTCCATCTGGATCCAAATCATGTTCTAGAAACTGGCTCATTAAAACTGCTTCCATCTGGTTCCATCAGGTTCTCTCTGATTTTGTATTTCATACAATTTTTTCACTGAACTGAACCGGTCTTTGTCCATGATCCAGTTTAAAGTGTTTGATTAGGTAGGTCCTGTCTAGTTATGATGGCAAATTTTATACAAAATAAATGCTTATACATGCCATGGAATATTAAAACCATCAGAATATTCTATACATCATTGTCTTTCCCGTAAGGTAGTTTGAAGATGCAACTGGCCTTAAGCAACAACACATTACTCTATTTGGCTCACTGCAAAAGGAGGCTAGCCTAGAGAAGTAATGAAACTCATACATAAGAAAGAGGATTGTTCACTTATAACAATCTCGAACTCAAGGACTTGAGAAGTAGAGATTCCATAGGCATGGTCCACAGGTTAAATACTTGCACCAGTTCCAGGAGTCAATTTAGAACTTAAAAGAGATCAGGCTGCAGTCTCTAAAAGCAGAAGATGGCAGAGTTTTGTGCCTTGACTCTTCTCCTACAGGTAGACAAGGATAGAGCCTTCAATAGGCCATAAGAAAAAGGGAATGAGTTATCCAGCAACTCAGATGAGGGATACAAATTGAATAGAGTCAATGGAGAAATTCATTTTGGTGAACACAAAGAGACTGGCCCGTATCGAGGCAATGGAAAAGGAAGCTCTTCCACGAGATCCCCATCATTTTATGTGGGGACAATGGCAACCCAAGGTTTTGAACCCAATTAGATTTTGTAAGCACAAGATCAAATTGCCTAGTGGTCCCAATTTGGCAACGACTTCACAGCCATTATACTAGAGCTCTAACCTAAAATTATAATGCCACTAGTAAGAGAAATTGGAGCGCTTGAGTGCATCCATAAGAGAAAGATTGACAAAACACAACCAATTAATGATTCAATCTTCACGCATTATAATTTAAAGACACATAAGAGTCCATGCACAATTTACCAATGATCATTTTCTTAATATTTTTTATCCATAATTAACTTATAGGTTGTAAATTTGCATCCTCATTTGATAACTATGTAGATTACACACAATAAAAGATGGGCAGGGGAAGACCATAGACTCCAAAAGCTTAGAAGAATAACTGGAATCTGGGTTGAAGAGGCCAGTGGGGTCCTAGCATAGTTACAGGGATCATCCAACTAAGGTGGTGATCCCGCACAGCAATCCAGTGTTCCTTTGTCAGGATCTACATGGGATCTCCATAGCTAATATTAGTGATCTTGTGCGAGCTTTATCAATAAAAAATTAGCTCCTATCACTTACTCTTATGTGCATCATGATAACATTTTTTATCGTCTGTTGTGGGGCCATAAACTACTACATAATGCTATAATTACATCGGTGAGTACCTCATCATAATATTATAGAATGATAATAAATAAATGATTGCAATTTTTTTTAATCTAATTTCTATTTTTCATAGATCATTGGATTAAAAAAGTATTAAAATTTATATATTAAAAATACATAGTAATTAAAATTTGTACAGAATGCACTCACGACCCAAGCCTCTTGCATGTGTTGATGCCTCACTCCAGATCCTACTCCCAACAACCATGGTCCTAGAGGGGAAATACTTACAATACAAGAGTTGAGCAGCTAAGGATGAGCAACAAAGAGGGATTTATGAACCCTGAGATGGCAAGTCCAATAAGGGTAGTGGGTGTGATAATGGAATGAATGTGATGAGGAGGCATTCAATGTTTTAACTACAAGAACATGAGACTTTGATTGTGAGTTTGATTTTATGTTATATTTATAGCTTTAACTATGGACAAGAACATAAAAGCCAGTGTAAAATGATAAAAGAGGTGCACTGTTTCAAATTTTTTGCATTGCAAACTATGAAAATGAATCACTATTTAAGAGATGGAAACGCACATGAGAGAACAAAGCACAGTGAAAATGATAGCGACTTCATAAAAGCGAGCCATGTTGCCAAGGAGATAAAACCTCCAATCAAAGGAGTCGCTAGTAGATATGTTTACACCAAGCTCCAATACATATTCTAACTTACTCATGATTAGACTCCAATGCTCCAATTCAAGGGAAGTGTTGAATGAATGAATGTAAAACATGTTATGGGATATGTTGCAGAAATATTTGTATACCCTACTCTCTAGAGGAGCAGAAGAGGGAACAAGAGTAGTAAGCATTGCATGCAAGAAATTCTGAGATGATCTTTTCTACTATTGGGAAGACTTACTGAAAGATGCCTAAAGTTACTCTATCAAGACTTAGTACACCCCACATCCGATTCCCTGACCGATGGCGTACTTTTGCTCCTTTTGGTATTGTTGGAAATTCTAAGATATGGAAACTTTGTAGGCAATACTTCTTTTTCTAGAGTTATAGAGAGCTCACAAATAAACTAGGGTTTCTACAAACCCTATAGGAACAAATTAAGGTTAAATATGTGAGTTGATATCTCTTTGGGCTAGGCTTCTCTCTTCTTTCTTCAAAATACAGTAAACCCTAGAATAGGGTTTCACGTGCCACCACCTATTTTTCTTTCACTATGGGTAGCGTGAACTCCTGGCAAAAATCAAGAGAGGGTGGCATGGAAAAATGAACGAAGAGATAATTTTGGGCGTGAGAGAGAGTGTTATGTCATAAACTGGGAAAGAGATTCAAATAGCATTATATAGAAAGAAATCTATCTCCCATTTGGAATAGGACTTCTTAAGTATTGCCTTAATAAACTTTTGAGATGAATCCATCTACAATAATTTCTGCCAAGTTACCTAACAGATTTGTCAATCTATAAATCATGTAGTGGATGGCAACCCCAACTCAAGGTAAGACGTTTGGGTGGCAGCCCACACATATGGGAGCACTGACAAAGATGTTGATTTGCATAATATGGTTGCATTTGGGAATTCTACTAGAAATATGGACTCCAAATTTCAAGCTTGTAAAAATCGTAAAAATTTAAATCTTTTCTCGCAAAATATTTCTCTCATATACCAAAGGGGATTGGTGTGCGATTCCTGACTTGTGGCAATTTTGAATCCAAATCGATGGGACAATAATTCCAATAATGTAGGAATCACAATTCCTATTTCATCATATCACGATTCCGTAAGCCATTAAACGGTTTGTGGTCATGTGCGATTCCTGAATGGTAGGAAACTCGATTACAACAATGATGGGATACTGATTCCTACAAATAGGAATCACATTTCCTATTTTATTAGCTCAAGATTCTGATTATCAAGAATCATGCCTCTAATAATTTTCATTGTACGAGAGGCAATTCCAAGATTAGGCATCATCTGGCATACGTGATTACTCAATTTTGATTCCTAAAGCAAATTGGAATCACAAGCATCCAACAACTATAGCTTTAACAACCTTATCCTCCATTTTAACCATAATTCACTCCAAATTTCTCTTTTATAAAAATGTCTATGCTCAATTAACATAATCAACTTAAAAACTTTAGTTACGGGCTTGCCCTTATGGTAATTTGGCACATTTTACAGCAATAATTTAAATTGAATTTTCCCTCTATTTTGGGTGAGCATGTTCAACCAATCACATGGTGCCACATGGGATAGGTGGTTATGTGCACAATTAAACATGTTCTTAGGGTTTCAACCATAATATCAAACCCTATGGCCTTTGTAGAAGCTTTCCCACATGTGTACTCAGCCACAATCCAAACACAAAATATGTACCAAAATCCCATTTTTGAGTTTCCAAAATACCACCAAAAATCGCAACTTAAAATCACATTTTTAGAACAAGTAATCAAATGACAAATAGATTCCCATAGGGGGGTGAAGTAACCCCTCACGTCATGTCTATATGACAATGATGTGGAGCCCACATCAACCACACATGCCATCCATTAGCTATTTGGGGGTCCAGTGTGGGCCTTCTTTATCATTTCTCAAAAACAAATCCAGAATTTCTCATTTTTGCCTCACAAAAATTTAGAAAAATCTCCAAAAATTCTCAAAAATTCACCAAAGCATTATCCATCAAATAACACATTTTGGCACCATTTGAAAAATGATAAGGGAATTAGGATCCTATGGAGTTGAATTCGTATCGGAGCACTCCACTCGGCTAGACTTAGAATCCAAAGTCACCTTCTTAGTATGACCCAACAAACCCAAGACCCACAGTGCTAATCAGGGGCTCGTGCTTGGTTTATCAAAGTCAAAACAAATATGTGGCTTAGGACTCCCATGTTGTAGTGGATTACAGGTACACCCCCAAGGACATGAACTCCTATGGATGCAAGGGTTCCTTCTTGGCACATGTGCATATCTCTCTTAGGTGGATCAACAGGGTAGAGTGGCTTTCCATATGCACCTATACATGTACATGCTTTGTGAAGGTTTGATAGTTTTATCATGTCGGATATTTAAGCTTATGTCCTCTCAAAACCTTAACCTTCTCATACAGCTCTAAATCACACACAAAAACCTCAAACTCAAATTATAATCAATCAATCACAAATAATCACATACAAAATGCCCTGGCTATCACACAGTCATCAGGCATAAATAAAAAACTGACCCTGACTAGAGGTAACCCTCTCAGTGCCAATCATATATATATATATATATATATATATATATATATATATATATATATATATATATATATATATACTATATAATATAATACATATATATACTATATATATTT
>NW_006497253.1:0-12462 GCF_000471905.2 Amborella trichopoda
TATTTTTCTTTACCTGATATTATTTTTCCTTTCACATAAGTACCTCAAATTATTTTTTTTTGTGTCATTTTATTTCCAAATAATTCGTAAATTTATTTTTCAAACGAAAAACACCTCAGTTTATTCTAATTTGCAATGAGTACCTCAATTTATTTCTTTAGCGAAAAAAACCTCAATTTATTTATCCTTACCTAATTGTTTTTTTATTTTCAAAAACAACCTTAAATTTTTTTTTTTAATGGAATATTACCACCACAAATTAGTTTTCTAGACCTCAGTTTTTTTTTTATTAAAAAAAAGTACCTCAATTTATTTTTCTAACGAAAAATACCCGAGTTATTGTCAATCATCAAAAAGTAGCTCAATTTACTTTTTTTACCAAAAAGTACCTCACATTATTTTTCCTTACGGAATTTTGTTTTTTTTTAACCGAAACGCACCTCAAATTACTATTCTTTACCATATTTGAACTTTTATTTTTGTCGAAAAGTAGCTCAATTTATTTTTTAAAAGGAACTTATCTTAGTTTATTTTAATTTTCAAAATTTACCTCAATTTATTATTTGACAAAGAAAATACCTCAAATTATTTTTCCTTACCTCAGTTTATTTTCCATTATCAAAAGGCTCATCAATTTTTTCTATTAACAAATAATACATCAAAACAATTTTTTTTTACCTAATTTTATTTTTCTTTCCCAAAAACACCTCAACCGATTTGTTTACAAAACAGAAAAACCTCGATTTATTTTAATTTCCAAAAAGTTACTGAATTTCTTTTTTTACGCAAAAACTACGTCATTATATTTTTCTTTGCCTGATGTGATTTTTTATTCCCCAAAATTACCTCAGTTATTATTTTTTTTATTAAAAAATACCTCACATTATTTTTCTTTATCTCATTTTATTCTTTATTACCAAATAATTCCTCAAATTATTTGTAAACGAAAAATAACGCAGTTTATTCTGATTTGCCAAACGTACCTCAATTTATTTATTTTGGCAAAAAGCACCTCAGGTTATTTTTCTTTACCTCTTTTTTATTTTTTATTACAAAAAAGTTCCTCATTTTATTTTGCAAAATAAAAATACCTGAGTTTATTGTTAAATAAAAAAAAGTAGCACAAATTAGTATTCACCAAAAAAACACCTCACATTATTTTTCCTAACGTCCTTTTATTTTTTATTACTGAAACGCGCCTCGATTTATTTTTTTTACAAAAAGTACATCATGTTTTTTTTTTAAATACCAAAGGGTACCTTAATTTATTTTCTTTACAAAAAATCCGCAAATGATTTTTCTTTGCTTGATGTTATTTTTTATTCCCCAAAATTACCTCACATTATTTTTCTTTATCTCATTTTATTCTTTATTACCAAATAATTCCTCAATTTATTTGTAAACGAAAAATAACGCAGTTTATTCTGATTTGCCAAACGTACCTCAATTTATTTATTTTGGCAAAAAGCACCTCAGGTTATTTTTCTTTACCTCTTTTTTATTTTTTATTACAAAAAAGTTCCTCATTTTATTTTGCAAAATAAAAATACCTGAGTTTATTGTTAAATAAAAAAAAGTAGCACAAATTAGTATTCACCAAAAAAACACCTCACATTATTTTTCCTAACGTCCTTTTATTTTTTATTACTGAAACGCGCCTCGATTTATTTTTTTTACAAAAAGTACATCAAGTTTTTTTTTTAAATACCAAAGGGTACCTTAATTTATTTTCTTTACAAAAAATCCGCAAATGATTTTTCTTTACCTGATTTTTGTTTTTAATTACCAGAAATACATCTTTTCATCCTTTAGTAGCTCAATTTATTTTTAAAACGAAAAAGATCTCAGTTTATTTTAATTTCCAAAATTTACCTCAATTTATTATTTGACCAAGGAAATACCTCAAATTATTTTTCTTTATCTCATTGTATTCTTTTTTACCAAATAATTCCTCAATTTATTCGTAAACAAAAAATACCCCAGTTTATTCTGATTTGCCAAAAGTACCTCAATTTATTTATTTTAGAAAAAAGCACCTCAAATTATTTTTCTTTACCTCATTTTATGTTTTATTGGAAAAAAGTATCTCAATCTACTATTCAAATGAAAAATACCTCAGTTTCTTTTTTGTTACAAAAATGTATCTCGGTTAATTTGTTATAAAAAAATGCCACAAATTAGTTTTTCTTACCTCGTTTTATTTTTTTATTACAAATAAGAGCATGCCAATTTATTTTTTTCACAAACAATTACATCATAATATTTTAATTTTTCTTTACCACGTTCTATTTTCTGTTCCAATAAAAAATGCCTTAATTTATATTTTATCAAAAAAAAATGCTTCAAATTATTTTCCTTTCCCTAAAACTAATTTTCATTACCTAAAAGTAGCCCGTTCTAATTTTATATAAAAAATAACTGAGTTTTTTTTTCATTACCAAAGGGTACCTTAATTTATTTTATTTACAAAAAATTCGTAAATGATTTTTCTTTACCGGATTTTTTTTTTATTAACGGAAAGTACACCTTTTTATTCTTTTAACAAAAAAATTGCTCGAATTAATTTTATTTTTTATTAGCGAAAACTTTATCGGATTTTGTTTTTCTGCAAAAATACCGCACTATATTTTTCTTTACCTGATATTATTATTTATTTCACATAAGTCCCTCAAATTATTACTTTTTTGCCTCATTTTATTATGTATTTTCCAAATAATTCCTCAATTTATCTTTCGAACGGAAAATACCTCAGTTTATTCCAATTTACAAAAAGTACCTCAATTTATTTCTTAAGCGAAAAATACCTTAAATTATTTATCCAAACCTAATTGTTTTTTTATTTCCAAAAATAACCTTAATTTATTTTTTTATGGAATAATACCACAAATTATTTCTCTAGACCTCATTTTATTTGTTATTACAAAAAAGTGCCTCAATTTAGTGTTTTCAAACGAAAAATACCTCAGTTACTGTTAATTACCAAAAAGTAGCTCAATTTATGTTTTGACCAAATAATACCTCACACAATTTTTCCTTGCGGCATTTTTTTTTTTTTTACCAAAATGCACCTCAAATTACTATTCTTTACCATATTTAACTTTTATTTTTATCGAAAAGTTTCTCAATTTATTTTTAAAAAGGAAAATATCTTAGTTTATTTTAATTCCAAAATTTTACCTCAATTTATTAAGTGACCAAGAAAATACCTCAAATTATTTTTCCTCGCCCCATTTTATTTTTCATAATCAAAAGGCACATCAATTTTTTTTATTAACGATAAATACATCAAAATATATTTTTTTTACCTAATTTTTTTTTTATTACCAAAAATACCTCAACCGATTTGTTTACAAAACAAAACAACCTCTGTTTATTTTAATTTCAAAAAAGTTACGGAATTTATTTTTTTACTCAAAAACTACGTCATTATATTTTTCTTTACATGATTTTATTTTTTGTTCCCCAAAATTACCTCAATTATTATTTTTTTGACCAAAAGATACCTCACATTATTTTTCTTTATCTCATTTTATTCCTTATTACCAAATAATTCCTCAATTTTTTCGTATACGAAAAATAACTCAGTTTATTTTGATTTGCAAAACGTACCTCAATTTATTCATTTTGGCGAAAAGCACCTCAAGTTATTTTTTTTTACCTTGTTTTTATTTTTTATTACCAAAAAGTTCCTCATTTTATTTTTCAAAAGAAAAATACGTCAGTTTGTTGTTAATCACAAAATAATAGCGCAAATTAGTATTTACCAAAAAACACCTCACATTATTTTTCCTTACGTCATTTTACTTTTTATTACTGAAACGCACCACGATTTATTTTTTTAAAAAAAAACATCAAATTATTTTTCTTTTCCTCATTTTATTTTTCCAAACCAAAAAATATCTCAAACTATTTTTCTTTACCTCATCTTTTTTTTCGGACACCGAGAAGTACCTCAGTTTATTTTAATTACCATAGAGTACCTCAATTTATCTTTTTTACCTAAACACACCTGAGTTTTTTTTAATTACCGAAGAACTCCTCAAATTATTTTTTTTAGCTAAAGAAATACCTCAAATTGCTTGTCTTTACCATATTTATCTATTAATTTTACTTAAAAGTAGCTCAATTTATTTTTAAAACAAAAAAGATCTCAGTTTATTTTAATTTCCA
Organism: Amborella trichopoda; assembly: GCF_000471905.2. The sequence continues at coordinate 4,171 of NW_006497253.1, forward strand.
AAATTTACCTCAATTTATTATTTGACCATGAAAATACCTCAAATTATTTTTCTTTATCTCATTGTATTCTTTTTTACCAAATAATTCCTCAATTTATTCGTAAACAAAAAATACCCCAGTTTATTCTGATTTGCCAAAAGTACCTCAATTTGTTTATTTTAGAAAAAAGCACCTCAAATTATTTTTCTTTACCTCATTTTATGTTTTATTGGAAAAAAGTATCTCAATCTACTATTCAAATGAAAAATACCTCAGTTTCTTTTTTGTTACAAAAATGTATCTCGGTTAATTTGTTATCAAAAAATGCCACAAATTAGTTTTTCTTACCTCGTTTTATTTTTTTATTACAAATAAGAGCATGCCAATTTATTTTTTTCACAACAATTACATCATAATATTTTAATTTTTCTTTACCACGTTCTACTTTCTGTTCCAATAAAAAATGCCTTAATTTATATTTTATCAAAAAAAAAATGCTTCAAATTATTTTCCTTTCCCTAAAACTAATTTTCATTACCTTAAAGTAGCCCGTTCTAATTTTATATAAAAAATAACTGAGTTTTTTTTTCATTACCAAAGGGTACCTTAATTTATTTTATTTACAAAAAATTCGTAAATGATTTTTCTTTACCTGATTTTTTTTTTATTACCGGAAAGTAAACCTTTTTATTCTTTTAACAAAAAAATTGCTCGAATTAATTTTATTTTTTATTAGCGAAAACTTTATCGATTTTTGTTTTTCTGCAAAAATACCGCACTATATTTTTCTTTACCTGATATTATTATTTATTTCACATAAGTCCCTCAAATTATTATTTTTTTGCCTCATTTTATTATGTATTTTCCAAATAATTCCTCAATTTATCTTTCGAACGGAAAATACCTCAGTTTATTCCAATTTACAAAAAGTACCTCAATTTATTTCTTAAGCGAAAAATACCTTAAATTATTTATCCTATCCTAATTGTTTTTTTATTTCAAAAAATAACCTTAATTTATTTTTTTATGGAATAATACCACAAATTATTTCTCTAGACCTCATTTTATTTGTTATTACAAAAAAGTTCCTCAATTTAGTGTTTTCAAACGAAAAATACCTCAGTTACTGTTAATTACCAAAAAGCTGCTCAATCTATGTTTTGACCAAAAAATACCTCACACAATTTTTCCTTGCGGCATTTTTCTTTTTTTTACCAAAATGCACCTCAAATTACTATTCTTTACCATATTTAACTTTTATTTTTATCGAAAAGTTTCTCAATTTATTTTTAAAAAGGAAAATATCTTAGTTTATTTTAATTCCAAAATTTTACCTCAATTTATTAAGTGACCAAGAAAATACCTCAAATTATTTTTCCTAGCCCCATTTTATTTTTCATAATCAAAAGGCACATCAATTTTTTTTATTAACGATAAACACATCAAAATATTTTTTTTTTACCTAATTTTTTTTTTATTACCAAAAATACCTCAACCGATTTGTTTACAAAACAAAACAACCTCTGTTTATTTTAATTTCCAAAAAGTTACGGAATTTATTTTTTTACTCAAAAACTACGTCATTATATTTTTCTTTACATGATTTTATTTTTTGTTCCCCAAAATTACCTCAATTATTATTTTTCTTTATCTCATTTTATTCCTTATTACCAAATAATTCCTCAATTTTTTCGTATACGAAAAATAACTCAGTTTATTCTGATTTGCCAAACGTACCTCAATTTATTCATTATGGCGAAAAGCACCTTAAGTTATTTTTCTCTACCTTGTTTTTATTTTTTATTACCAAAAAGTTCCTCATTTTATTTTTCAAAAGAAAAATACGTCAGTTTGTTGTTAACCACAAAAAAATAGCGCAAATTAGTATTTACCAAAAAAATCCTCACATTATTTTTCCTTACGTCATTTTACTTTTTATTACTGAAACGCACCACGATTTATTTTTTTAAGAAAAAAACATCAAATTATTTTTCTTTTCCTCATTTTATTTTTCCAAACCAAAAAATATCTCAAACTATTTTTCTTTACCTCATCTTTTTTTTCGGACACCAAGAAATAGCTCAGTTTATTTTAATTACCATAGAGTACCTCAATTTATCTTTTTTACCTAAACACATCTGAGTTTTTTTTAATTACCGAAGAGCTCCTCAAATTATTTTTTTTAACTAAAGAAATACCTCAAATTGCTTGTCTTTACCATATTTATCTATTAATTTTACTTAAAAGCAGCTCAATTTATTTTTAAAACGAAAAGATCTCAGTTTATTTTAATTTCCAAAATTTACCTCAATTTATTATTTGACCATGGAAATACCTCAAATTATTTTTCTTTATCTCATTTTATTCTTTTTTACCAAATAATTCCTCAATTTATTTGTAAACAAAAAATACCCCAGTTTATTCTGATTTGCCAAAAGTACCTCAATTTATTTATTTTAGAAAAAAGCACCTCAAATTATTTTTCTTTACGTCATTTTATGTTTTATTGGAAAAAAGTATCTCAATCTACTATTCAAATGAAAAATACCTCAGATTCTTTTTTGTTACAAAAATGTATCTCGGTTAATTTGTTATCAAAAAATGCCACAAATTAGTTTTTCTTACCTTGTTTTATTTTTTTATTACAAATAAGAGCATGCCAATTTATTTTTTTCACAACAATTACATCATAATATTTTAATTTTTCTTTACCACGTTCTATTTTCTGTTCCAATAAAAAATGCCTTAATTTATATTTTATCAAAAAAAAAATGCTTCAAATTATTTTCCTTTCCCTAAAACTAATTTTCATTACCTAAAAGTAGCCCATTCTAATTTTATATAAAAAATAACTGAGTTTTTTTTTCATTACCAAAGGGTACCTTAATTTATTTTATTTACAAAAAATTCGTAAATGATTTTTCTTTACTGGATTTTTTTTTTATTACCGGAAAGTACACCTTTTTATTCTTTTAACAAAAAAATTGCTCGAATTAATTTTATTTTTTATTAGCGAAAACTTTATTGATTTTTGTTTTTCTGAAAAAATACCGCACTATATTTTTCTTTACCTGATATTATTATTTATTTCACATAAGTCCCTCAAATTATTATTTTTTTGCCTCATTTTATTATGTATTTTCCAAATAATTCCTCAATTTATCTTTCGAATGGAAAATACCTCAATTTATTCCAATTTACAAAAAGTACCTCAATTTATTTCTTAAGCGAAAAATACCTTGAATTATTTATCCTAACCTAATTGTTTTTTTATTTCCAAAAATAACCTTAATTTATTTTTTTATGGAATAATACCACAAATTATTTCTCTAGACCTCATTTTATTTGTTATTACAAAAAAGTTCCTCAATTTAGTGTTTTCAAACGAAAAATACCTCAGTTACTGTTGATTACCAAAATGTAGCTCAATTTATGTTTTGACCAAAAAATACCTCACACAATTTTTCCTTGCGGCATTTTTCTTTTTTTTACCAAAATGCACCTCAAATTACTATTCTTTACCATATTTAACTTTTATTTTAATCGAAAAGTTTCTCAATTTATTTTTAAAACGGAAAATATCTTAGTTTATTTTAATTCCAAAATTTTACCTCAATTTATTAAGTGACCAAGAAAATACCTCAAATTATTTTTCCTCGCCCCATTTTATTTTTCATAATCAAAAGGCACATCAATTTTTTTCATTAACGATAAATACATCAAAATATATTTTTTTTACCTAATTTTTTTTTTATTACCAAAAATACCTCAACCGATTTGTTTACAAAACAAAACAACCACATTTTATTTTAATTTCCAAAAAGTTACGGAATTTATTTTTTTACTCAAAAACTACGTCATTATATTTTTCTTTACCTGATTTTATTTTTTGTTCCCCAAATATACCTCAATTATTATTTTTTTGACCAAAAGATACCTCACATTATTTTTCTTTATCTCATTTTATTCCTTATTACCAAATAATTCCTATATTTTTTCGTATACAAAAAATAACTCAGTTTATTCTGATTTGCCAAACGTACCTCAATTTATTCATTTTGGCGAAAAGCACCTTAAGTTATTTTTCTCTACCTTGTTTTTATTTTTTATTACCAAAAAGTTCCTCATTTTATTTTTCAAAAGAAAAATACGTCAGTTTGTTGTTAATCACAAAAAAATAGCGCAAATTAGTATTTACCAAAAAACACCTCACATTATTTTTCCTTACGTCATTTTACTTTTTATTACTGAAACGCACCACGATTTATTTTTTTTAAAAAAAAACATCAAATTATTTTTCTTTTCCTCATTTTATTTTTCCAAACCAAAAAATATCTCAAACTATTTTTCTTTACCTCATCTTTTTTTTCGGACACCAAGAAGTACCTCAGTTTATTTTAATTACCATAGAGTACCTCAATTTATCTTTTTTATCTAAACACACCTGAGTTTTTTTTTAATTACCGAAGAGCACCACAAATTATTTTTTTTAACTAAAGAAATACCTCAAATTGCTTGTCTTTACCATATTTATCTATTAATTTTACTTAAAACTAGCTCAATTTATTTTTAAAACGAAAAAGATCTAAGTTTATTTTAATTTCCAAAATTTACCTCAATTTATTATTTGACCAAGGAAATACCTCAAATTATTTTTCTTTATCTCATTTTATTCTTTTTTACCAAATAATTCCTCAATTTATTTGTAAACAAAAAATACCCCAGTTTATTCTGATTTGCCAAAAGTACCTCAATTTATTTGTTTTAGAAAAAAGCACCTCAAATTATTTTTCTTTACCTCATTTTATGTTTTATTGGAAAAAAGTATCTCAATCTACTATTCAAATGAAAAATACCTCAGTTTCTTTTTTGTTACAAAAATGTATCTCGGTTAATTTGTTATCAAAAAATGCCACAAATTAGTTTTTCTTACCTCGTTTTATTTTTTTATTACAAATAAGAGCATGCCAATTTATTTTTTTCACAATAATTACATCATAATATTTTAATTTTTCTTTACCACGTTCTATTTTCTGTTCCAATAAAAAATGCCTTAATTTATATTTTATCAAAAAAAAAATGCTTCAAATTATTTTCCTTTCCCTAAAACTAATTTTCATTACCTAAAAGTAGCCCGTTCTAATTTTATATAAAAAATAACTGAGTTTTTTTTTCATTACCAAAGGGTACCTTAATTTATTTTATTTACAAAAAATTCGTAAATGATTTTTCTTTACCTTATTTTTTTTTTATTACCGGAAAGTACACCTTTTTATTCTTTTAACAAAAAAATTGCTCGAATTAATTTTATTTTTTAATAGCGAAAACTTTATCGATTTTTTTTTTCTGCAAAAATACCGCAGTATATTTTTCTTTACCTAATATTATTTTTTATTTCACATAAGTCCCTCAAATTATTATTTTTTTGCCTCATTTTATTATGTATTTTCCAAATAATTCCTCAATTTATCTTTCGAACGGAAAATACCTCAGTTTATTCCACTTTACAAAAAGTACCTCAATTTATTTCTTAAGCAAAAAATACCTTAAATTATTTATCCTAACCTAATTGTTTTTTTATTTCCAAAAATAACCTTAATTTTTTTTTTTATGGAATAATACCACAAATTATTTTTCTAGACCTCATTTTATTTGTTATTACAAAAAAGTACCTCCATTTAGTTTTTCAAACGAAAAAATACCTCAGTTACTGTTAATTACAAAAAAGTAGCTCAATTTATGTTTTTACCAAAAAATACCTCACACAATTTTTCCTTGCGGCATTTTTTTTTTTTTTTACCAAAATGCACCTCAAATTACTATTCTTTACCATATTTAGCTTTTATTTTTATCGAAAAGTTTCTCAATTTATTTTTAAAAAGGAAAATATCTTAGTTTATTTTAATTCCAAACTTTTACCTCAATTTATTAAGTGACCAAGAAAATACCTCAAATTATTTTTCCTTGCCCCATTTTATTTTTCATAATCAAAAGGCACATCAATTTTTTTTATTAACGATAAATACATCAAAATATATTTTTTTTTACCTAATTTTTTTTTTATTACCAAAAATATTTCCACCGATTTGTTTACAAAACAAAAAAACCTCTGTTTATTTTAATTTCCAAAAAGTTAAGGAATTTTTTTTTTTACTCAAAAACTAAGTCATTCTATTTTTCTTTACCTGATTTTATTTTTTATTCCCCAAAATTACCTCAATTATTATTTTTTTGATCAAAAGGTACCTCACATTATTTTTCTTTATCTCATTTTATACTTGTTACCAAATAATTCCTCAATTTTTTCGTATACGAAAAATAACTCAGTTTATTCTGATTTGCCAAACGTACCTCAATTTATTTATTTTGGCGAAAAGCACCTCAAGTTATTTTTCTTTACCTTGTTTTTATTGTTTATTACCAAAAAGTTCCTCATTTTATTTTTCAAAAGAAAAATATGCCAGTTTGTTATTAATCACAAAAAAGTAGCGCAAATTAGTATTTACCAAAAAACACCCCACATTATTTTTCCTTACGTCATTTTATTTTTTATTACTGAAACGCACCACGATTTATTTTTTTACGAAAAAAACGTCAAATTATTTTTCTTTTCCTCATTTTATTTTTCCAAACCAAAAAATATCTCAAACTATTTTTCTTTACCTCATCTTTTTTTTCGGACACCAAGAAGTACCTCAGTTTATTTTAATTACCATAGAGTACCTCAGTTTATCTTTTTTACCTAAACACACCTGAGTTTTTTTTAATTACCGAAGAGCACATCAAATTATTTTTTTTAACCAAAGAAATACCTCAAATTGCTTGTCTTTACCATATTTAATTATTATTTTACTTAAAAGTAGCTCAATTTATTTTTAAAACGAAAAAGATCTCAGTTTATTTTAATTTCCAAAATTTACCTCAATTTATTTTTCTTTATCTCATTTTATTCTTTTTTACCAAATAATTCCTCAATTTATTTGCAAACAAAAATACCTCAGTTTATTCTGATTTGCCAAAAGTACCTCAATTTATTTATTTTAGAAAAAAGCACCTCAAATTATTTTTCTTTACCTCATTTTATGTTTTATTGGAAAAAAGTATCTCAATCTATTATTCAAATGAAAAATACCTCATATTCTTTTTTGTTACAAAAATGTATCTCGGTTAATTTGTTATCAAAAAATGCCAGAAATTAGTTTTTCTTACCTCGTTTTATTTTTTTATTACAAATAAGAGCATACCAATTTATTTTTTTCACAACAATTACATCATAATGTTTTAATTTTTCTTTACCTCGTTCTATTTTCTGTTCCAATAAAAAATACCTTAATTTATATTTTATCAAAAAAATATGCTTCAAATTATTTTCCTTTCCCTAAAACTAATTTTCATTATCTAAAAGTAGCCCGTTCTAATTTTATATAGAAAATAACTAAGTTTTTTTTTCATTACCAAAGGGTACCTTAATTTATTTTATTTACAAAAAATTCGTAAATGATTTTTCTTTACCTGATTTTTTTTTTATTACCGGAAAGTACACCTTTTTATTCTTTAAACGAAAAAATTGCTCGAATTAATTTTATTTTTTATTAGCGAAAACTTTATCGTTTTTTGTTTTTCTCCAAAAATACCGCATTATATTTTTCTTTACCTGATATTATTTTTTATTTCACATAAGTCCCTCAAATTATTATTTTTTTGCCTCATTTTATTATGTATTTTCCAAATAATTCCTCAATTTATCTTTCGAACGAAAAATACCTCAGTTTATTCCAATTTACAAAAAGTACCTCAATTTATTTCCTAAGCGAAAAATACCTTAAATTATTTATCCTAACCTAATTGTTTTTTTATTTCCAAAAATAACCTTAATTTATTTTTTTATGGAATAATACCACAAATTATTTTTCTAGACCTCATTTTATTTGTTATTACAAAAAAGTACCTCCATTTAGTTTTTCAAACGAAAAAATACCTCAGTTACTGTTGATTACCAAAAAGTAGCTCAATTTATGTTTTTACCAAAAAATACCTCACACAATTTTTCCTAGCGGCATTTTTTTTTTTTTTCACCAAAATGCACCTCAAATTACTATTCTTTACCATATTTAACTTTTATTTTTATCGAAAAGTTTCTCAATTTATTTTTAAAAAGGAAAATATCTTAGTTTATTTTAATTCCAAAATTTTACCTCAATTTATTAAGTGACCAAGAAAATACCTCAAATTATTTTTCCTTCCCCCATTTTATTTTTCATAATCAAAAGGCACATCAATTTTTTTTATTAACGATAAATACATCAAAATATA
>NW_006497249.1:11069-25689 GCF_000471905.2 Amborella trichopoda
CTAGGGAAATAGATTACTAGGAAATATTTTGTGCATTTATTAATAAGAAAATAATAAAAAGAGGTTACACAATATTTCCCCAAATATCGTCAAATCTATTACATGCGGGGAGGGTTGGGAAATCTTTTACGCACATGATGGATAATTTTTCCGCGCGTATAAAAAACCATAAACCATAAACCATTTTCCCTCTCTTCTACGTACATCCTCTTCTTCCTCTAAAGCTCCCCTTTTCCCTCTCAACCTGGTAAGCCTACCACTTCCCTCTCTCAAGGCTAGGAAATATTTTACACGCTTGACGGAATAATCTACTATAGGCGTTTAAAAAACAAATTTCCCTCTCTCATACGTAGATCCTCTTCTCCCTCTCAAGTTCCCCTTTTCCGTCTCAGCCTGGTAAGTATACCGCTTCCCTCTCTATCTCAAGCTCCCATTTTCCATATTCAAGGCCTATCACTTCCCTCTGTATCTCAGGCTCTCATTTTCCATATTCAAGGCAATTTCTAAATCATGGTATCAATTTCTCTGCTCCCATCATTTTGTTCGAATCCACTCTCTCTCCTTTTCTTTGTTTCCTCAACCTTTCTCTCTCTTCATCAGACAATGCGTTCCTCAAATCCACCCTCCCTCAAAAGAACAAATTTAAAATTTACTTTTTTTAATTCTTAAACAACACCATGTAAAACTTTAATAGTTTGTATTCAATCTCGAGTTTTCTAACACTTAAATCACACCATCTAAAAATCCGATATACTCTATTCAGTCTTGAAATATTATTTTTTTAAGTACATAGAGGATGTAATTAGGAAATCATTTTTTGTTTTGGTCGAAAAGGTTATATCCCCAAAAATTAGGGCTAGGTGCGATTTAACCCAAGGGAAAATGGAGAGTAGATTCCCGCGGGAGTATAACATCTTGTAGCAACTACGTATGCATTTCTACTATATTACAAAGTCACATTTAAGGGGTGTACACATGTCACAAGAATTAAAGAAGACCCTATCTCTAGAGAAGATGTAGGGCACGTGACCTAAAAACATGCTTCTAACATATTTATTTAAATTGATTTACTATGTGTAAAAAATGTAATCTGTTAGTTATTAATGTAATTATTTATGGGCAAGCGTTCTATGCTTCTCCTACAACATAGAAGTTCTATCTTCCCCCTTATCCAACCGTCCATTCCGAATGGAGGGCTAAGATTGCCCCAATTACAATATCACGTCTCTATACTATTTCATTTTTAATTTTTTTTCTATGAACTATTTTGACATCAATTTTTGGACGTCCATTCCTCTATTAAACTCACAGTAGTAAAAAATATATAAAAAACTTATTTTCAATAAAATAAAATGACCAAAATACTCATGAAAATTTCAGGGGGTATTTTGATCATTTTATTTTATCGAAAAATTATTTTAAATATTTTTTATAGGTGCGTCCCAATGAGAAGATGGCATGTACCAAATTTCATATTCATACAATTTGTATAAAAAAAATAAAAATAAAATACTTTGAGACTCGGATCTAAGATCAAACAGTGAGTAGCTCTCTTGATCAAAATTGGACGGCTGGGTGGTAGGGGGAGGATAGAGCTTCTATGCTTTAGGGGAACATAGAAACCTTTCCCATTATTTATTATTAAGGGGTTGGTTGAGTACCTGAAAATATATTATAGGGAAATAGATTACGAGGAAATATTTTTTGCATTTATTAATAAGAAAATAATAAAAAGAGATTACACAATATTTCCCCAAATATCGTCAAATCTATTACATGCGGGGAGGGTTGGGAAATATTTTACGCACATGACGGATAATTACTCCGCGCGTCTAAAAAACCATAAACCATAAACCATTTTCCCTCTCTTCTGCGTACATCCTCTTCTTCCTCTCAAGCTACCCTTTTCCCTCTCAACCTGGTAAGCCTACCACTTCCCTCTCTTAGGGCTAGGAAATATTTTAAACGCTTAACGGATAATCTACTCTGGGCGTTTAAAAAACAAATTTCCCTCTCTCATGCGTAGATCCTCTTCTCTCTCTCAAGTTCCCCTTTTCCCTCTCAACCTGGTAAGTCTACCACTTCCCTCTCTATCTCAAGCTCCCATTTTCCATATTCAAGGCCTATCACTTTCCTCTCTATCGCAAGCTCTCATTTTCCATATTCAAGGCAATTTTTAAATCATGGTATCAATTTTTCTGCTCCCATCATTTTGTTTGAATCCACTCTCTCTCATTTTCTTTGTTTCCTCAACCTTTCTCTCTCTTTATCAGACAATGCGTTCCTCAAATCCCCCCTCCCTCCTCTTCTTTTCTTCCTCAACCTTTTTCTCCTTTTCTCTCTCTTCATCAGGTACTGTGTTCATCGAATCCACTCTCTCTCCTCTTCCTTGCTTCCTCAGCTTTTCTTCTCTTCAGGCACTGTGTTCATGCAACCAAAAATCTATGTTTGCCCTTATGATATAGTCAATCCTCTTTACTCATCTTCTCTTCTCTGTCCCTATTCCAGCCTCCCTTCTCTGTCTTCTTCGAGCCTCCCTTCTCTGTCCCTCTTCCAGCCTCCATTCTCTGTGCTCTCGCTACAAGCGAGCATAGTCAATCCTCTTTACTCAGCTTCTCTTCTCTATCCCTCTTCTTTGAGACCCCCTTCTCTGTCCCTCTTCTAGCCTCTATTCACTGGGGTAGTAAATTATAATGATTACTAAATCTTTTGAAAAAAAAAAAGATTTTTTGGGATTAGGGTTTAAATTGAGAAAAAAAACGATAAATTATATTTTATTTACATTATAATGATTGCTCTTTAGATTGAGACAAAAAAGTGATAAATTATATTATTTATTTATGATTACTCTTTTGGAAAAAAAAGGATTTTTTGGGATTAGGGTTTAGATATCGATAAAGAGGTGATAAATCACTTACACATTGACCTCTTCCAATATCTCAATCTAATTTTTAACGTACTTTACCATTTCGTAATATTTTTTATTTTTTTAAATACATCACCATTTACTTTTTAAACTACAAATTAACAATATTTAAATGTTGTGACTAAAATAGTTCCCTTCTCTGTCCCTCTTCCAGCCTCCCTTCTCTGTGCTCTCTCTACAAGCGAGCATAGTCAATCCTCTTTACTCAGCTTCTCTTCTCTATCTCTCTTCTTTGAGACCCCCTTCTCTGTCCCTCTTCCAGCCACTATTCTCTGTGCTCTCTCTCCACACTAGCAGTGCAGGTAAATTGTAATGATTACTAAATCTTTTAAAATTTTTTTTATTTTTTTTTGGATTAGGGTTTAGATTGAGACAAAAAAACGATAAATTATATTTTATTTACATTATAATGATTGCTCTTTAGATTGAGACAAAAAACCGATAAATTATATTTTACTTATTATAATGATTACTCTTTTGGAACAAAGAGGATTTTTTGGGATTAGGGTTTAGATACAGATAAAGAAGTGATAAATTACTTACACATTTACCTCTTCCAATATCTCAATCTAATTTTTAACGTACTTTACTAGTTCACAATATTTTTGTGACTAAAATAGTTCACTCAATGTTTCTGACCAATATCAATTCACACTATTAAGTTCTTATTCTTTGAGGCATGACAAACATGGTATAGATATGCTATTTATACGTATGCATTCCAATATTAAATAAGAATGTATACAAAGAAACCATTTATCTTTTGTGAATGGAGGTCACAATCATTCTCAAATGTTAGATGTCAAATTGGATGGCTTGAGGGGAGTCATGAAGGAATTTTTATTTTTTTTGAAATTTTGTATTTATTGAATGACACAGGTACGACCACCCATTTTGAAATTTAAAAGACAAGAATGATTGTGTAAATTTAAAGGACAAGAATGATTGTATGTACAAAAGACAAATAGTTTCTTTGTAGACGATTCCATATTAAATAGCTATGTCGAGCAATGTAAGAGAAAATTTAAGGTGCGAGGTAGACAATTCCATATTAAACCATGTCAAGTAAGAGCAATGTATTTCCTAAGTTGCATCTAAATACTATCCAAACAGTTACAATCCATTTCCATGTAATGTATTATATAGTAATCTATTACGCCAGTAATATATTTCAAAGACAATATATTTCAAGGTATCCAAACGACTCCTAAGTCACAGTTAAGAGGTGGATACATCTAGCAAGAATAAAAACATATATTCTTAAAATGGATTTAGGGTACATAAACTTTAAATGAAGCAGTTCGCCTTATAAATAATGTTCGGGATTGCTAATTTGATGATTGCTTTCTATTATCTTAACATAAATAATTTTTCTTTAGCAAAATATAATGCATAGACATCCTAATAACATATAGTTTAAATTTATAAGTATATAGGATAGATAAACTTACCAAACCTCTAGCATGCCATTTGGTTTAAAATCACATGCATACGACAAGACTTTGAAATAACATATTTCTTGATAAGTTTTTATTTTCCTCTCTATAAAAGCCTTTCAAGCATTCCAGCTAATTTTTTTGGTTAAGTTAAAAATCCAGTTCTTTACTGAACTAAAAAAATTAAAAACATGTTAGGTATGTTGGAGGAGAATAGAAGCATACGACAAGTGGGATCCTTTTAGAACCCACACGTCGATCAAATATAACCCCATGTCGGAAGGGTAAGCTTCGGTAAAGTGTTCTTATAGTCCCTAGGTTTTAAATAAATGTAAAAGTATACTATGAGACTATTTACTTTTGGTGTAAGGTTGTCACAATTAATCTTGCCCATTGGATGTGAAATTGTGTGGTAGAATTTATTTCATTGACCAATGTCAAAGTTCAAAAGAAATTTTCTCGAACCTGACACACCTAAGCTATCAGATTTCACATTGGATCGTTGTCCTTGTACTAAAAGTCTCTATACAATCCCTAAATAAATTTCGAGGACTCTCACTCATATTTTCATGGTAGTTTGGAAATAAATTTCAGCTGTACTAAGAGAACTCTCTTAGTAAATAATATCTCCGAGCAAATTCTCTATATGTGAGATGCTCCTAAAGAATCTCTGTTTAAATAGGAGGATCAAGGTTTACTGTTGTTGATATGGAAACTTAATATAGAACATGCAATATTGAATTTTTGGGAAAAAAATAAAAGAAAATTGAGGGGGATTGTCAGGTTAACCTCTACGTAGTTTGGTAACCGAATTTTAATAAGATTTCTGTAGAGAGCCAATATTGACCTAAAACTGATAGGAGATCCTCCAAGTTTTTTATAATTAAATTAAAGTTTTTAAAGTCATGATTTGAAATTTTTTTTTTTTTAAAAAGTAAATTGTATGACTCTGTATTATCACTCTCAAGTTAAGAAAAACAGAATTTCAATGTTTGTTGAGGATTTTTGTCTAGTGTTTTATGCTAGAGCCTAATTATATAATAGAAAAAGTTTACAAAGAGACCATTTACTTTTGGTACAAGAAAATCACAGTCACTCTTGTCCATTAGATTTTAAATAAGGTGATTGTATGAGTGTCATTGATTAGACTCAAAGTTTAAAAATAATTGTTTCAAACTTCATGATATAATCTCAACCCATACCTTTGATGTAAAGTAGTTGTTGCATCGTTGTAACTAAATAAATGGTCTAATAGTATACAATTCCTAATAGAATACATGCTATTAAGGTCCGCGCCATGCTTTGAAATAAATGGATCGGTGACCCGGATCGTCCAACCCAATAACAAGTCGGATCGGCGGATCGGCGATCCGGATCGAAGAATCAGCCAGACCTACAATATTCGTCAATAAAAATTTCAAAAGTAACTAATTTTTTCTTAAAATCTATTTTTTTAGGTATTGAATAAAATAATGGTATTAAATAATAGTTTTTTATTATTTTATTGAAAATACATAAGTACGAGAACATGTTTCGTATTTGAGTATTTGTTATCCATTATATTCATTTTACAGTCAGATGAATTTTAAAATGCAACTCATTGCAATAGAATGGATCTCTCTGACTCAAATTTATAATGAAAAAACAGAAAGTTTCTAAGCGTTTTGGATCTTTTGATTAAATAGAGAGAAAAAAGGGGTATGACATTAAAAAATAAATAAATCTAATGTGTATTAATTAGTACAGACAAAATATAGATTTTTAAAAACATAAAATTGCAATCATGTTTTAAGAAAATTAGAAAAATAATAAATGAATTCATACTTGTAAAGTAAAGCAATTTGAGAGTAGATTCAGAATGTAGGAGCAAACGCCTTAATAAAAAGTCTTAAATCCACCCTTACAGAACGCAAGATGGAGCCACTACGGCCTAGGTAGACGACCGTTTCACTTTTTTAATTGTAAAAGCCCTACTTTTTCAATTGCAAAAGGTAAGAGCTGCAAATTTTAATTGTAAAAGCTAAGAACTGTAAATTATTAATTGTAAAAAGCTATAAAATGAGGATTTTGATTGTAAAACCTAAGAACTGCAAATTATTAATAATTGTAAAAGCTAAGAAATGCAAATTAAAAACTTGGAAACGTAAAATTTAATTATAAACGCTAAGAACTGCAAATTATCGAGGGAGATGGGTAGAGAGAGAAGGGGAACTTTCAATCTGATATTTTTAGATTGATTTGAAAATATGTTCATTACTTGCCAAAAAAAAAAAATATTTTCATTGTATTTTTGTTAGGGAACAAAAATTCAGTAATTCAAAGATTCCTAAACTCACTTCTATTTGAATCCATAATTTTATTTTTTTATACATTAAATAAAAATAGTGTGAAATTCAAACAAAAATCTCTTATTTCACATTAATAATCCAAACAAACAAGAGGAAGAATATAACTTGTAACAATCAATAACCAAAAAAAAGGAAAGGAAGACTATAAATTGTTAAAGAATAAAATCAATACTTACTTTGCTCAAAATTGTAAGGACATAACAAACAAATTAATTAAACAAATAAACTTAGAAAGAAGATGGCAAAAACATATAAAAAGTCTATTCATCATCATCTTCCTTGTCTTCATGGACATAGTTTGCTTCTTTAACCAAATATCTGGCAGGAGGAATATGAGGCAAATAGTTCCGAATTTAAATTTAAATTCTTTAACCAAATATTTGACAGAAGTAAGAATAATTTTCCATTTAAATTCATGAAGTTTTTTTGAAACCTTAAACATTAAATTGGAAACAATTTAAATTTATTTACTTATTTTTTAACTTAAACCATGCTGGAAATGATCTCATTCTTGAAATCACAACCAATATAATCCCAAGAAAGATACTTGGAAACATATCTACAGATCAAATGGAAAGTAAATTATTGATGCCAACCAAGTTTGGATAAGCATGAAATCTATGCACGGCATTAAAAATTCAGATTGCTCCTATAAATATGGCAAGGCAATCCTGATGAAACAGTAAGGCAAACTGAATACAGCAGCTTGAAGATAAGAGCAGGAAAGGAAATGGAGAATTCAAAGGTCATTGCCATTCTCGCCGCATCTGCGACCATTGCTCAAGAAAGGGTTAACCTAACCTTACCCCAAATGCTTTCATCTTTGGGGGCTTAATGGTATCCAAGTTGGGGATGAAGGTAAATTTTTATGTTATTTTTTATCTATTAAAATAAGTAAATAAATATTTATATATATAATCATCATGCTTAGAGAGTATCTAGAGTCATGAGGGTCAACGGTATGGAATCCATGGTTGATTGAGTTTAAACCACTATTTGATTCTCGTACCAAATTTCACATTCATACAATTTGGATAAAGAAAACTAAAAATAAAATACTTTGAGATGTTGGATCTAAGATCAAACGGTGAGTGACTCTCTGGATAAAAATTGGATGGCTGGATGGTAGGGGGATGATAGAACTTCTATGCTTTAGGAGAAGCATAGAAACCTTTCCGAAAAAACATTATCCAACGTCAAAGAAATGTAGGAGAGAAAGTTCGTATAAAAAGGCTTAAACCAACCTTACAGGCAGGAAGGTCGCACGTGCTTAATGTAAAAGTGAAAGATGGAGCAAACTCAACGTGAGTGTTTTTATAGCTTTGCGTTTTTAATTGTTAAAGCTAAGAACTGCAAATTTTAATTCACTTTTTTAATGTAAAAGCTAAGAACTATTAGGAGTCCAGCTCGGACTGGACTGGCTCGACCGGGGCGGATCCCGATATAATTCACTTTATTAATTTATAAGCTAAGAATTACAAATTTTAATTGTAAATTGTAATGGGAAACATGGAACCGGTTGAGGCGTCCAGTTCTCTTTGACATAATTGGTACAGACTGGCTCGACTCTATATATTCCTAAAATCAGATCGTCGAGAACGATATTTGATCTAGATTGCATGATCCTGAATCAGATCAACGATTTTTTAAATACTAGCTCGTGCTATATCTACATTTCCTTTCTTTGGACTTGTACAATCGAGTGAAATTCATAGAAGGATTTCCTCTCTGGACTTATACAACAGGACGAAAGATTGGGTGAGCAGGGCTTGCCAAAATTTTGTTCATAGAAGGCCAAGAGTGTGGTTATATTACTTTGCAGAATGTGATAACTTCTCCACATCGCTTGTCATAAGTGACATTCGAGTCAGGTCAGACAACCCCGTGGTTCGATCCAATCTTGGTCTGGGCCCGAGTCCTAGTTTTAGACCTAAATGGGTCAGATCAAGGTCCAAATCTCTGAATCTTATGCAAACCAGTTATTAGGTTCAAGAGACAAGGGAGAGTTATGCAAACCAGTTATTAGGTTCAAGAGATAGGGGACATGCTTAGAGAGGGAGGGATCACCTATACAAACCAAGTAGGCAGGTTGGCATTTTATTAAGCTGGGATAGGGCAGGCTTTTTATTAGGTTGGCATTTTATTAAGCTGGGATATGGCAAAGAGACGCATGCGATAGATTTCTAAAGATTACTGGGCAACATTTTATTAAGCTGGGATAAGGCAGAGAGACGCATGCGAAAGATTTCTAAAGATTACCGGGCAGAGAGACGCATACGAAATATTTCTAAAGATAGATTACCCATCAAGTGACGTAAAATATTTTTCACCTTTCACAGCACGTAATGTATTTCATGATTTTTGGGGAAATCTCAAGTAATCTATTTCCATTTCCTTACTATAAAGTGTACCCAAAAGGTGGAAATGTCATATTTCTTCGTAATCAATTGTCATGGAATAGATTTCCAGTTACCCAAACGACCCCTTAAATGTAAAACCAAGTTTTGGCAATTTTTTGTTAAACCAGTTTAGCCATTCATTTCATATGGTATGTGTCTGATTGACATTTATGACTAGGAGTGATTTTGATTTGGATTTCCATGTATCAATGGAAAATAGACGGGGGTGGCTTCATGCAAAAGTTCTACTATAATACAAGGAAAGAATCCTCAAAAACTAAGGGCCATTTGTTCGACCCCAATTTTTTAAGGGTGCGATTTGTATATTGCTTAGGCTCTAAAAAATCAAATTAGAGCCTACCTTCAAATAGAGTTGAGAAATGTGGTTTCAATACTAAAACTATTTGTGATAGCCTTCAAATATATCTTCATATTTATTTATAAAGTTTAAAGCTTCAAAAATATTGTAGATCGACAAATCTATGAAAACTTAAAAATCTTGAAAAGTGACGGTCCAAAAATGCATTACAAAATACACTATTTCCAAAACTTGAAATCCATTTTTTTCTCATGTCCATGCATATTGATGTCGAGATGATCAATTTAAGAATATTTGGGCACCAAAACAACCTCTTCTAGTGAAATTGTGGAGCTAGGCTCAAATTTGATTTTTTAGAGCCTCGGCTCTATATAAAATTTTTCCTTTAATATACACTCTTTTTATTCTAATGACCGACTATAGAAAAGAAAAATTCTAAAACACACCTAAAAAGTGCTTTTTGAGCTCAATTAATATACACCATCCATTTTAGAGAAATGCTTAGATTTAGGATATGCAATGATTTTTTCCTTTTAGATTGCTTTATTATCACTAGATAAACAATATTAAAGAAGAAAAAATTGATTTTGAATTTGAATTTGTAGGTCTAGATCATGAAATTAACAAATGGACAGTGGAGATTCATTCTGAGAAGGAACTCATTTTTCTAGGGTGTAAATTGATCTTTTTAATAGGATGTGTGAAAATATGGGGTCATAAAAATACCACTAACATGGTTTTCTAGAAATATAGTTTTATTATATTATAATAACACAGTAACATGAAATTATTATTAGAAGCGTTACACACACACATTCACACACACACATCATTTGTCTTTAGGATAAGGTGGTCACAATAATTTTGATCATTGGATGTGAAATTGGGTGGTTGTAATTAATCCATCAAAAAACATTTTCTCAAAGTATGTAATACAACCAAACTATCATATTTCACATCGGATGGTTATAACTTATGAGTAATTGTGACCTCCTTAGAGGTGATATTAAGGTTATAAGCTATTAGATTTCATTAGAGCTACTATTCTGTGGCAGATTTAGTTACAACGTAATGAAATATCTTTTGATGGGGCTTCTTTAAGTATTGATGGTGTTAAAGATCGTATCATAAAATCTATATGGGACTGGTTGTCTTTCACACCAGAAGGTCGGGGTGTTCTTCAGACTGACATTTTTTGTCAATTTGAATAACATAGTTTTCTCATTCTCCTCTTTGGGCCATCGTCATTGGACTTAGAAGTTACATTTGGAAAGTTGTCTCAAACTCAATTTTGATTGTAGCTCTTTAGGTAATCCAGACCCTGTTGGTATTGGTGATCTTCTTCATAATCATGAGGGTTCGTTTTATTCTCTTTGGCCGGTCCTTGTGGCTCCACCACAGCTAATCAAGCTGAAATGAGCTCCCTATTACATGGACTGAAAATTATTGTTGATAGGGGCTTCTCTGGAGACATTTTTATTGAAAGAGATTCTTCGAATTTTGTTAAATTGTATAGGTAGGAGCAGAGGATCTCTTGGTCCTCCCATGACCTCTGAGTCATAATATTGGTCTTTTTGCCATACCTATCGTGAGGCTAATGATGTAGCAGATGGTCTCGCTATGCTTGGAGTTCATCTACCTTCTATGCATATCTCTTCTGATTTGATACCGTCATTGTAATATCATGATTTTTAAGCATCTATTTAATATGAGCTCATAACATTCATCAAAAAAATAAAATAATTGTGACCTCCTTGTATTAAAGATAAATGGTCTCATCGTATACAATCCATGAGTGAAGTTCAAAATAGTCATTGGTGAAGTTCTATAGTATTCACTCGTGTTATCATCGTCTTGAACATGTTTGAAAAAAAAATGCTTGAAAGGATATAAAATATCTTTTCTGAAGAGGGTAAAAATACAAAAAACAGCAACAATTCAGTTAGATGCATCGTCAAATCAGATCATTTCAAGAGCTTTATATTATTAAGGTCTTCATTTGGTCTCTTAAGACAATTCCTTGTGGTAAGAGAAATACTGTCAAGATGGTTAATGAAGTGAGAAATTACATGGGACCTGGGAGTATGCAACAACTATCCCATGCATGTGTGTTTGTATGAGACAAAAAAAAAAAAAAAAAGAAAAAACCCTACGAAATTATATTATAGAAAAAACCATTTTGAAAGGGTGTGGTTTCTATAGGGTTTCAACCTCAAATAATCCACTTAAGGCGCACCTCCAATTTTATCATAATACGTGATTTTGGTGTAAAAGATTCTTAGGATTATCTCAAAATCTAGTTTCCTATGTAATCATAAATTTTAAATTTCAAAAATAGTTAAAATCAAGTAGATCTATAAATATATCAAAATCTTGAAAACGAACGTTTTAAATAATGTGTTACAAGATGCACTATTTCTGGGACTCAAAATCCTTTTTTTTTAAAATTCATACATCTCGATATCGAGATGATTAATTAGAGAGTTTTTTTCAATATTAAAACAAACTTTCCCGACGAATTTCTTAGGTGCATCTTTAATTCTACGTTTTAAAGTTGCTAAGTTATATAAAATTTTTCCTTTTAAAAAATAAAGGCGTGTTGGAACCCAAATTTATACAAAAACATATAGATTCATCCAGATGATCTATACAATATAAAAATAGAGTTTTGATTTCTAATTTATTATATAATATTTTTTGTGTAATTAGGGATGTCCCCTCAACTTATTGGAGGGCACCTAGAACAAATAAAAAATAGAACATTTCTAATAAAACTAAATGACCAAAAGCCCTTGCAACTGTCTAGGGTATTCTTATTTCATTGCTAGTACTTCTTTTTTGCTATTATCATCACGCTCGCCCATATTCAATGTCTGCATACCCGAAATTATGCTACAAAATAAATTATACAAAATAATAAAAATAAAAAACTATGAGCTATTGGATCAAGGTCTCATGCTCAAAAGCCAACTTGTGATTGTAACTCAAGTCATCCCAATCGTCTACTCAAATTGGATGCCTGAGAGCTGAGGTCCCATATGCTTTATATGAGGGTGACACTATCTATAACATTTTCTTTAAAAAGAAAGAAAAATTTATGTGCATATCTTATATAATTTACAGTAATTAATCCGTTATTGCTTGCATACCCATTTTCACACTTTTTTCAAAATAACTAAATTGCCCACATTTCACCTATACAATATCAGGAATTATGCATACTCCTAATTTATTTCTGTTCCAATCAATGAAATCCAACATCTGGAAATTTGAAATTTAGGATTTTCCTATTTTTGAATATATGAAATATTGGAAGTGGATAACACAACAACTTTCCCAAGTTTACACAATTTACGTTTTTGAATATATGAAATCTTGGAGGTGGATGACACAACATCTTTCCCAATTTTACACAATTTACTTTTTTCCTATTTTCGGATTGAAAATCCAAAGTTTCACGTTTTGAATATATGAAATATTGGAGGTGGATGACACAACAACTTCCCCAATTTTACACAACATTCTCTCGATTTTTTTTTAATTTTTTTTTGATATTCATAATCTGAAAATCTGATATTTAGGTTTTACCTATTTTCAGATATTGAAAATCCAAAAATTTAGATTTTGAATCCAAAATATTGCCAATCGATTATACAAATTTTTTTTTTGGAATTTTAAAGATAAAATTTTTTTACATAAATTTTGGAATTTTGGATTCTGATTTCTAAAATTAAAAATATAACCAGACTTGAAGAATGTTTAATTTTAGATCCCCAAGATCTGAATTATGACTACCTAGCAAGAATATTTTAAAAGATATTGAAAAATATCTCCATAGACGATATTTTCAAGTTTCATTTCTTGCTGAACCCAAAAATTCAAAACTTATCTTCTAACCCCCCAAATAACTTTATCTTTTTTTTTTCTTAACTTTTAACCCCAACAAATTATTACAGACATATTTTTCCTATCTCTCTCTCCTCACGTGTTTCAATCTCTCTCCTGACGTGTTTCTCTCTCTAGACTGGTCATGTTCAGAACTCTCTCTCTTCTTCTTACCCACCTTCTCTCTTGTTCTTACTCTCGGCCTGCAATGGGTCATCGAAATTTATTATCGAGGTATTGCGGCTGACCAAGCCCTTTCTTGATGGTTCTAGTGAGCTCCAAAAGCCTATCGGCCAGAGTTGAATTCCCATGATCAACATGAGCAATGATTGAGAAGTTCCTGATTCTTTCAGATGGGAACCGGCTCAAATCAATGACGGTTTCTTTGCTACAATGGTTACTTTACCAAAGTGAAGTAAGTCCCACCGGCCTATGCTTTTTGGTCCCATTCGGTAAGCCGATGGTTCTTCACCGGCAATCATAGGCTTGCTTTGTCAACAACGGAGCGTATACTCTTGCACATTCCTCAGACAAAGATAAGCTCCTTTACTCTAAAGCTTGGCCGACAACAGAACAATTTTCTAGCACGATCAACATGCTAAAATGCATGATCCTGAGATCAAAGCACCCCACCAAACTACATTTGCCCTATGGTTGCTCAGCTACTGCAGCTTGTTAATTTTTCAGGGTTTGCAACATGAAAGGAAAAAAAAAAATGGCAGCCAAAGCTCAAATGATAAAAAAAATTTCATTCCAAAGAAAGGCCAATTTACAAAAAGATGGAGATTTATATAGACAAAAAGTCCCCCAAATAAATAAAATCGATGACAACAGATCATCGAGTCCAGCTTGAAAGCTCGCTTTTGGCATGCTCAAGCTGGCGCAGTTCTTCAGCAGTAGCCGACGTTCTCATCGGCAGCTCCAAGTTCGGCCAATCTAGCTTTGATGATTTTCTTGAGGTGGGTTTCAGGGGGTTTGTGTTGTGTGTTATGGTTCAGTTGGGATTTTCCCTTTAGGTAAGGGGGGAGGGGAAGTGGGAGGAGGTGGTGGTTTTAGGAGGGGTAGGGGAAGTGGGAGGTGACATGGTAGAGGACAGGAAAGAGTGCACGGAGCAGCTGATAGGGCTGGCAACGTGCCTGCTGTATGTGCAAGGGGAGGAGGAGGCGGCGCCCACCAAGGACTGCTGCAGGGGGCTGAAGCAGGTGGTGGAGAAGAGTGGAAAGTGCTTATGCATCCTTATCAAATACTCCACTGACCCCAACCTCCGCATCAAGAACAACACCTCTCTCACTGCCACACTACCCCAC
>NW_006497249.1:27411-45181 GCF_000471905.2 Amborella trichopoda
TGGAAGGATCGTGTTTCGTGCATGATTAGTCCACACCCCCATTGCAACACTCCACTTTTTATGAAAATTTGGCTTAAAACATAATTATTTTATTTTAAAAGTTAAATTTTATTTAAAAAAGTTCTTTGAGGAAGCTCTGAGAACATAGGGATCAAGTTCCGGGAACATAGGAATTGTGTTGCTAAAATAAATTCCGGGAGAGCAGTTCTATTTTATTCAAGAACGAGATTTACCATTTTAATTAACGTGTTCCGTGCGACAGTGGGATCGAGATGCTTTGTGCATGGATGGAGAATCCTATAAATAGGAGCATGCATGAAAACGTTAAAACAAGTTTCAGTCGAGGTCCCGGTCAAAAAAGGCCGGAGATGCGTTCCGGAGCAGGAGCGTCACCATAGTTCAGCGCTCTCGGTAACTAAGGGTCTCCATCACCATCGAATCAATGGTTGGACAATGGTAACACTCCCATCCATGGATTATTCAGGGTCACAAGTATTGAATTACGCTTTCAAAATATATTGTGTAAATGACGGAGATGAATTTGAGCTATTTTTATGTTTCAAACTTGCTAGGAGCTGATCTGTGCTGCAAGGACACTCCTTGTGCAGTTGTTCCTGGTATGTTTTGCGTTTAAAAATATAAAAAATACTACCAATCGAGTAAATCTATAAATACATAAAAATCTTTAAAATAGGAGATAAACTACTTTTAGAACTTGAAATTTATTTTTTTGTTTCGTATCCGCACATCTCAAAGTCGAGATGATGGAGGGCTCTCCAATGTCGTAACAATTACTTCTTGAGGTGCACCTTACTTCAATAGCATAATGTTGCGACCTTATCTAGATATTTTCATTTAAATTTAGGAAATCTATAATTATCATTGATAAAAAAAAGGTTAATTGGATATTAAAAATGATCCAAATGCCAGCAAGATTTCAAGGTATTTTGGTATTTCTTTCTTCCAAGTTACGTTTTTTTTTTTTTTCTCTCAGCTTTTCTACAACTATGTGATTGTTTGAAATATAGATGCCGTAGATTTGAACTTAGTCCAGTGCATAAAGAGAAATTTATCAAAATGCCTACGAGAGATGAACTTAAAATCATGTGGGTTTTTACTTGTATAAACTTAAATCAAAAGATATAGATATAAAGTATTCAACTATCACAGATAATTTTCATATAATTGAGAGAGAGAGAGAGATGTGTCTTATGGTTGGATCCGTAGTTAGCAAGTCGGGGAATAGTAAAATATTAGAAGACCAAAACATCGTAATAAATCAGTTTTATTTCATAAAGATGGAGGAAAAATTAGGGTAAAAAAAAGGGATCACAAAAAAATAACGTGAGTTGTAGAATTGTGAATATTTCGGATTTGGTGTAATATAATTAAAAAATTGAATGTGTAAAGATGACACAATATATTATTATGATTTCTAGCTATTATACAGATATGTTAAAACCATAAAACTACATTAAACAATAATTTTATAGCTTTACTAGTGTCATTAGTGTAATACTTGACAATCTGTTTTGAGACTTTCAATAAAGGGAAGTTTGTATAGAGCCTAGGCTCTAAACAATCAAATTAGAGGCTACCTTCAAATAGTATCGAGAAATGTGGTTTCAATATTGAAAATCTTTGTGATAGCCTTAAAATATATTTTCACATTTATTTATAAAGTTTAAAGCTTCAAAAGTTGTGTAGATTGACATATCTATGAAAACTTGAAAATCATGAAATTTGACAGTCTAAAAATGAGTTACGAAATATACTATTTCCAAAACTTGCCATCCTTTTTTTTTTCATGTCCATACATTTTGAAGTCGAGATGATCAATTTGAAGATATTTGGGGGTCAAAACAACCTCTTCTAGTGAAAATTTTTAGGTAGGCTCAAATTTGATTGTTTAGAGCCTTGGCTCTATATAAACTTTTCCCTTCAATAAATTCAGCAACAATGCTTACTTTCTTCTCATAGAACAAAACATACCATAGATTTATTGGGAACATAAAATGAAACAACAACACAACTAAATACAAGAAGGAATTAGCAAATAACAAGAAATGTGAACCAAAGTATAACATTATTTTACAAAAAATAAAATAAAATACCGCCCACAATATAGGATTGTGGTTAATTAAAATGTAACAAAAAGATCAAAATATTTAATGGGATACTATACACTGAAACCATTTACTATTAGTACAAGAAGGTCACAACATATAGTTTAGAACGTCCACGCACAACATAGAGTTCAATTCTTGCCAAGGTCCAAGTCAATATTAAAAAATAAAATAAATAAATTGCTACAAAAGTAAGAGGTCTACAATGTGACCAATGTTGCTGCAAAGTTAAATACCCAGCCTCAGAAAAAAGATTGAGAAGGTAATCCTAACTGGGAGTAAATGTAAGACTTGTATTTATGAGACCATACTCATTTAGTAGAGGCATCAAAATTACGTTTCAAGAAGAAAAATTTTCAAAAAAAGAAATATATAACAGAAATAAGCAATTTTAATTTTTTTTAAAAATAAAGGATCTCGATCCCACTGTCCCATGCGCAAAGGATCTCGATCCCACTGTCGCACGGAACACGTTCCTTAAAACTGTAGATCTCGTTTCTGAATAAATTAGAACCCCGCTCCCAAAATTTATTTTAAAAGTGCAATAGCTATGTTCTCAGAACTCGATCCCTACGTTCTTGGAGCTTCCCAAAAGAATTTTTTAAAATAAAATTAACTTTTAAAATAAAATAATTTTATTTTAAGCCAAATTTTCATAAAAGTAGAGTTGTGCAATGGTAGCACAGACTAAATCTTGATCCTTTCGAAATAGGAACGTGGTCATTGATAGATGGGGGCGATCCTATTTTCAATGGGAGTGCGATCCTAATGAATATGGGAACACGAGCCCATTTGATACGGAACGCGTACCGTTAAATAAGGGTCTAGAACCTGATGTATTGGGAACGTCCTCCCTGCTCATACGGGATCTCAATCTACTACTTTTACCCTTACAAGATCTCATTCCGGAGCTCCGAGCTTTGGGCAGTTGTCGATCCGAAGGTCTCGCTCTCAATAACTATGGGAGAGACATGACAGTGAGAAACGAGAATCAAATAGTGGTTTCAACTCAATCAACCATGGATTCCATAGAGATGACCTTCACGAGTGTAGATTCTCTCTAAGCCTGATGATTAATGCAAATATGTATATATTTTTGATAGATAAAAAATAACATAAAAATTCACCTTCATCCCTAACTTGGATACCATTAAAGGAGAAAGCATTTGGGGTAGGTTAGGTTAAACCTTGCTTGAGCAATGCTCGCAGTTACGGGGCAGTATGCAACGAGGACGTTTGAATTCTCCATTTCCTTTCCTTTCCTGCTCTTCTCTTCAAGCTGCTGTATTCAATTTGGTTGGTATCAATAACTTGGTTATCCAAACTTGGTTGGCATCAATAATTGACTATCCATTTGATCTGTGGAAATGTTTCCAAGTATCTTTCTTGGGATTATATTAGTTATGATTTCAAGAATGAGATCATTTCCATCGCGGTTTATGTTAAAAATAAAAATTAAAAAATTTAAATTGTTTCCAATTTAATGTTTAGGGTTTCAAGAAAACATCATGAATTTAAATGGAAAAATTTTCCTTTACTCTTGCGAGATATTTGGTTAAAGAATTCAAATTTAAATTGGGAACGATTTGCCTCGTAACTCCTTTTCATTCCGGACTCTAGGAACAAATATACAATGAAAATATGTTTTTTTTTTTTGGTGGCAAATAATGAACATATTTTCTTATCAATTTGAAAATATCAGATTGAAAGTTCTTGTTCTCTCTCTACCGATCTCCCTCTATAATTTGCAGTTCTTAGCTTTTATAATTAAACATTACGTTTCCAATTTTTTAATTTGCATTTCTTAGCTTTTACAATTATTAATAATTTGCATCTTTTAGGTTTTAGGGTGAACTGATAGGTTTAGCTAATTTTTTACAATAAACATATTTTTTGGGTTGAAATCATAATTTGTTTTTTGACAACTAATTTGTTCAAGTGGTGATGATCCATGTAAAAGTTTTCCAATGCTTGAATTGTAATCTTTGGGGAATTATGAGGTGAGGCTTTACTTATTTTGAGAGGGTTACAGCCCAATCAAACCATTTTCCATATTTAAAACATAAGAAAAATCCAATATCGAGAACAACAAGAAATAAATAGCCCATTAGAAATCAACTTTCGGAAAGTAATTAGGACATGTATAAATCTTTATTTAGCGATAGTTCAATCTTAAATCTATTTTCCTACATGTCCCTAATCCCTATCGTGTATCTTATCATCTCTTTAACATTACAATTCCCTGGCAGCTATCGATCAAAAGTGGAGACACCCCTTTCTCTATCTCAATCTCAACAACGAGGAATTACCTCCCTCTTCCTTCAAACACTAATTAATGTTTGAAGAGAGAAAGAAAGGAAGCCTCTCTCTCTTTTATCTCATCAACTAAACCAAATCAACATCTTAGGAAACAAGAAAAGGAAACCCCTCCCTCTCTTTTGTCAAGATATAGACGCAGCTCCTCGTCTTATTACTTTCTTCCTTTTTAAGACAATCCTTGTCATTTTTTTATTCTTCTATCTTTTTAATCCCATCTCTCCTTATTTTTCTCTCTTCCTTTTTAAGGGCGCATTAAAAACCTCTCTCATTATTTCAACTTTATTTAGTTCTGTCTCTCCTACTTCAAATTCACCTTCCTCTCCCTTGTTCTCTCTTCTCAACTTGAATCAGTTCTCTCACCCCAGTTTAAGCTTTAACTGTATCAACTTTATTTGTACTTTGGCTCTTATCTCTCTCTGTTTCTCTATTTCATCTCCCATCTCTAGTTGTTTCTGTCTTGTTCATTACAGTAGCCATGTCTTCCTCTTTTTTAAATATATTCATTATCACTAATTCACTGTTTCGATAAAATCAATTTTGATAATGAATTATTAGTTATTTGGCGGTGTCCCTCATAAAATTATTTGTGATAAACTTATAGGTAGGTTTTACATACAATTTTATCTGTTTAAAATATCTTTTTGTTTTAATCAAAGTAAATTGCTGAAAAGTGCATGTTTTTAGCCAGAAATAATTAAAAATAGCTAAAATACACTGAAAACAGTCGGTGATTAAATAATATTTGTAATACATCGTATGCATTGGACAACAAATAGAAAAAGGGGAAAAAACATATATATATCCATTATATTTATTGTTATTACGGGATTACATCCAAGTTTTCGTTATTACACCATTATCCTAACAATGTTTTTTTAAAAAGACGGAAATGCCCATTTTTCGGTTTTTCAAAATTTGAAATGGAATTGCATTCGGTTTTTCAAAAACCGAAATTTTCGTGCTTAAACATTAGCCTCTCTCCCTCTCTCTCTTTGCGCTCCTCCCATTAGTACTTCCAAGGGAAGAGAAGAAGAACCAAGGAGAAAAGCACAGGGAAAATTCAAAGCCATAACTTCTATCTTTCCCTCTTCAACATTATTGGTCTTGGACCACAGAGAAGAAGATTTATCCCTCTCTCAAGCCTCTCTCTTCATAGACAATCCCTCTTCCTCCCATCATTACCCATAGAGAGAAGAAGGTACAAAAAATTCGAGGCTAGAGAGAGAAAATCCACAAAATGGACCATTCTACACTTGAACCAAAAGCAGACAGCACATGCTCCACCCCCTACACAAGTGCCCCTTCCTCTCCGCCACGCCACCTCTCCTTCTCTGCCCTTGCTAGCGCTACCCCTTCTTCTTCACATGCGATTAGTTGAAACCCTCCACACAACAATTAGTTATAAGGGAAACGAGTGAGCGAGAGCTTCTAATCTCAACTCTATATTTATGGCCCCCTACCCCCGGCTTCTCTCTCTCTGTCTCTTTCTCCCTCTCAATCTCAACTCTCATATTTAACCCGCCCCCCACTCTCTCTTCACATTGCAAACTTCTTGCCCTCCATTATTACTTGCACAACAAAAGATGAAGAAGAATATGAGAGAAGAAAAGCACATTAGGGAAAGGACCGTCTAATCCCAAAGCTCTCTCATTTATCTTATCCTCCCCCTCTCTCTCTCTACGACACTGCTCCCATTATTACTTGCAAGGGAAGAAGAACAACAAAGGAGAAAAGCACAGAGGAGACTGAAAGCCATAACTTCCATCTTTCTCTCTTCACCATTATTGGTCTTGGACCAAAGAGAAGAAGATTTATCCCTCTTGCTCAACCCCCTCTCTTGGCAATCCTCTTCCTCACATCATTACCCACACAGAAAGAAGCTAAAAAAACCAGAGTTTAGAGAGAGAAAATCCACAAAATGAATCATTAAACCCTTGAACCAGAATTAGATGGCCCCTATTATCGGTTTTTCAAGAACCGAAAAGCATATAAATTCGTATTTTCAAAATCCGAAAATTATTACTGTTCGGTTTTTCAAAAACCAAAAGCTTTAAACATCTCAGTTTTTGAAAAATCGAAAATGGGTAGCTCCGTCTTTTTTTATAAAAAAAGGTGTTATGAAGTTGAAAAAATGGGTATAGATGTATTAATGGAACTTGGAGTTAATTCTGTAATAACGCTAAATATAATGGATATATACGTTATTTTCCCTAAAAAAATATCATGTAGACTATATCAATTTGGATAATTGTTTGGTGTGGCCAAGCTCACACCTGTTACTATGCGGGCTGGAGATCTACACTGTCCACCAAGACCAGGTCCCTTGAGTAATGGTCCTTCAAAGAAAAAGTAAAATCAACGGTTCAAATATTTTCTCCAAAAAAATATCATTTCTAGTTTTTAAAATATAATGATTTTTACATATTAATAATCTCCATGTTAAAGATTATATATTTCTTAAAAATTAGGATCAAATACTATTTTGATAAAAAATTATTAAGGGGCCTACGTTTCTACATGTGACTCCGTGGCCAGTATGCTAACCGCATCTTATTAATTTTGGATAAGATATTCTACTAATGATAAGATTAATTGTCATCCAAGCTGACCTTGCAATTACGACTATATCCTGACAATATTGTACATATGTACATGTTTATATGCATGACTTCCCATGGTGCAAACCAGTGGTTTAAAAAACGGATCGGTGCCCGGGATCAATCACCCGAAAAACCCATCCCGATTGGTGAATCGGCGATCCGGGTGGGGAATTGGCCGAATCGGTCGGATTAAGCCTCAAAAGAAAATCCAAAAAAATTATTAAAATTCATTATAAATGTTGTTTTTTAGGAATCCAATAAGAAATGGGGGTATTACATTATTAACTTTCATTTTTTTCATCAATATGCCAATATTTAGATGTTCTTTCCCCATATGAACTTAAGTTAACCATTATATTTACATCAGACAAAAGAAAAATCATAGAATTGTCATGGATGAAGTATATAATCATACATAGACTAAAATAAGGAAATGATTAAATCGATGAAAAAATGGCCAGAAAAATCTCGATTTGGAAGGAAAATCCTAATCCGATAAAAAAAAACACAAATTATTACAATCTAACTAACTATAATCCAAAATTATTACAACCTAACTAACTATAATATTATATATTGAAATTGAAATTGTTGGTTTACATTTTATAGTTATTTTATTATACAAATAATAACAAATCCAAAATATCTTATAATATCATCTAATTTAAAATGTATTATTGATAACTATAAGAAAAAATAGTACATTACATAATTTATAATGCAAATAAATTAAAATAAATAAAATGAAAGATTTGGTTATCAATGTAGAAATAAATTCTAAGGTGGTATGATGCAGTGTTATTTTTCTCTCTTAAAATATCCTCTAAACTAATGTTTTTTAATATTCAATAAACTAGAAATAGTATTATTTTTTGTTTTTTTAATATCCTATGAGCTAGTACTAATTTTAATCTCAATTAACTACTTAATTAATTATTAATCATATAATGAAATAATCCCGTGAGATAATAGCCTAATAGAGTTTTTATGTTTTATTTGGGTAGGTAAATTTAAATTGTTTTGGTGAAAGATAGGGGTGGTGAGCACCCAATTATTAGTTTTAATAACTTTTCTTTTTTATCATATAACTTAATTACTACCATTGGGCGTACACCGTTGGGCGAACACCCTTGGGCACACCATCATTGTAGCGTATGTAAAAGGCAAATATGTTAATTTAAAACCTCAAGTGTTAGTAAAAGATAAAGGTGTATATATAAGAATATTCCCATATCGAAGAGATGTGGAATGAAGAGACCCTTCAAAAGAAGCAACCCAATGAATTATGTTAGTTGATGACGTGAAAAGGGCCACGTGTAAGTGGGGCCATGTATGGAACACGCTGATGTAAGCAATGGTGGGGCCATGTAATTTACCTTTTTAATAGAAAAACTAAAAAACAAAATAAAAATAAAAGTTATTGCATAAATCAGGGCAATCATGGTGTCACAAGGGCGATTCACTATAGCGACTCGCCGATTTACTATAGCGAGCCGTCAATTTTTTCTGAAAATCGCCATTTCAACTCTAGAATCATCTGGTTTCCGGTATTTCATGGGAATCTACACGGGATGTCCGATTCCCGAGTCGACCGGGGCGATTCCTGGTCGACACGCCGTTTTTTTAATCCTTAGTGCAAACTCTACAAACGTGTTTTGTGTACAAGAACAATTACAATACAACACAAATTTGATGCTTTGTTAATTATGAAATAATATGGTTTCCCTATAAAGAGTGGGTAAGCCCAATTTAAAGTTATCAATAATGTGAGTAATTTACCATTGGTAGTACTTGGCAATGTGATGAATTCCCTTAGGGCAACTCTCAGGCACAATAAAGGAAGTATGGAAGGGCTATATGTAGCAACTACAAAACGATTTAAATAAATAATGTAGATTATTACTCTTAACCATTATCTTTCCTTGAGTTTTACAATCGTTATTCACATGTACCATATATTTCTCTCTCAAAATAAATAGGGGACTGGAATGTGTTTTTGAATTCTATAACTAAGTTTGTTTTGAGATCTACGGTTGCATTGCCATTCTGATACATGATGCAGCATAGAGGGTGGATAGACAAGATCAAAGGGAAAATAGGGCTGGAAATTCAATAAATTCAATTAAAATGAAGCTCAAGAGGCTTCAGGCTTCAATGGAAAGAAGTCTCTCTAAAGTATTAAAATCAGCTAAACTACTCTGTAATCTCTTAACAAAGTTTTAAATAGCTACTCTTTTGAACCCTAAATTACAATAAAATCCCAAACTATCCCTACTAATTAATAAATTCCAAACAATTCTCAAAAACTCCATATCATCCTTAAATAATATAAAAAATTTCAAAAATGCCCCTGTGAATAGTATCCATGAACAATATGCGTGAACAGTACCTTTGAAGTACTAATGAATAGTGAAAAATAAATAAAATAAAAATTATGTGTTGGAGATGTCATCAATAGGACCGCATCAATCCCGTTGGTTAGAAGAACTCGCCCTCGAGTTCTGGTGATATATTCCGTCCACCTGTCAGGATTTACCCTTTGAAACTCCATCTATGAAATCCATGGATCATCTAGGGCAGATTGATCTTTCCAGTGCACAAGATACTGCGTAAATGATCCATGCCTCGTGGTAATATACTTGTGTCAAGCACATAATCAAACACCTTGGCCTTGAATTCTGGCAACTGGTCTTACCCATCAGTCTCTATCGCTTTGTTGTGCCCACCATGATAATCATATAGATGTGCAATGTTAAAAATTGGCAAAATATCATAACCTGCCAAAAGCTCTGGTTTGTATGCATTCTCTCCCAATCTTTTAAGGACACGACAAGGTCCAATGCACCTAATCTTCAGCTTATGGTACTGTCTCTGAGGAAATCTCCCCTTTCGTAGGTAGTCCATAACTAAATCACCTCATTAAAATCTTTTCAGTGCCTATGGCAATCACTATTTGTAATGCGTTGTGTTCCTCTTAAGCTTGTAGTCATCTCCTATTGGATGTCTGGAATGTATTCCTCTTAAGCCTCTGCATAAATGCTAACTCGCTCCATATCAGGCAAATTCACCAGATCTCATACTTTTTTGTGTTCCTGCCGTAAACTACTTCAAAAGGTGATCTCCTCGTGGTTCTATTTTTAGCATTGTTATACACAAACTGAGCATGAGAAAAACAAATCCCTTTGTTGTGGTCGTTCTCTTTGTGAAACAGCGCAAATGATTGCCCAAACTCCTGTTAATTCCCTCTATTTGGCCCTCTATTTGAGGATGGTATACACTGCTGAACTACAGTTTTGTCCTCCATAAGTGGCTTATAAAACGTGCAGTTTTTGGAACACCATGAAGCCAAACATCTTTGAAATATAGATTGGGTGCCTGCATAACGTCCCTAGTGTTTTGGCATATGCTATGTGCATCTTGTGCAAAAAATGTTAGGCTCAGCCATGGCTTGTAAACAACCTTGGGTGTAGCTAGTGTAGGTTGAATCACTAAGAGCTTGCTATCATTGGGGTATGTGTTTTCTTCACCTCCCTCGATATCAGCATCACTCCCTTCATCGGTGTGCATGTTTTTCTCCCCATTACTTTCCGTAGATTTCCCTTGCAAGTGGATGCCAGCTTGGCGCTTCGGGCAATCATAAGACCTATGTCCCGGCTCACCACGCTTGAACCATGTTCCTGATTTACTGTTGTTTGGGGACTGTTGTACTAGTCCTGCATTGGTCGGTTTGGTCCTTAAATCGACCCCCTTCCACACCATGGGACTGGTTACACCTTGACGTCAATACCTCTTTGGACTTTGTTGTGGTTAGTTGCTTATTTACAAGCACTTGGGCCCAGATCTGTTATCTTGGTCTCAGTCTTCAAAGCGAGTTAATAAGCTTGATCCAAAATAAAAATCTGATGCAGGGACAACTCGTCTTATATTGCAACACGTAGCCCACTGGTATATATTGCAATCAGCTTGTTAGCCGTCTCTCGAATATCATTCCGATTCAATAACTGATAGAAGGTTTCCATATAATCCTGTATTGCACCATCTTTCCGCCGTAATCGATGGAGTGTTGGTAAAGATCTTGCATAAAATTTGTGGAAGAAATTTTCCTTTCAAATGCCTTTTCATCGTCTCCCTACTTCAGGGCCTTTTACTTTTCTTTTCTTGTGTGATCAACTTGTAATTGATGGCATGACGACAAAGGATGACCTTTGAACCTAGTACCAATAAATCATATTGTAATCGATGGAGTGTTGGTAAAGATCTTGCATAAAATTGTGGAAGAAATTTTCCCTTTAAATGCCTTTTCAACTTCTCCCTACTTCAGGGCCTTTTACTTTTCTTTTCTAGTGTGATTAACTTATATTTGATGCCATCACAACAAAGCATGACCTTTTAACCTAGTACCAATAATCTTTTTATGCTCTGCCATATCATTCTATTGGAAAAATTTGTTTTGACACTTTCAAGCCAGTCAAGGAAGTCATTTGACTGTAGTCTCCAGCTAAAATCAGGAACATCAACCCTAATACTTTGTTCAGAGCCTTCAAGTGCTTGAACCTACCGATCCTCAAATGGTATAGGGTGTCTTGCCAGTAACCTATATGATCCCTGACTATCTCTGTCTGAAGCATCCTCTGAATTCAGATTTGGTCTAGATCTTAAACATTGGGGACGCAAGTGATCACCTTTGCTCACCCCTTTGTTGGCACAATTCTGGGTGATGTCTCTGAACTGGCGCACCTCAGAAGCCACTGTGTCAAATCTCTGAAGAATAGCCTCCAAAGCTGCCATCATGGGTCTAACTCCGGTGTCTCGACCGCGACATCCTCTCACATGGTCACTTCCTCGCAACTCTTATGCAGCCATCCTCGTGTTTCCAAAGAAACTGAATGCCATGGTGATGGAGGGAAAAAATGTTCTTATTCTTTAATTTTGTTCAACTTTAAAGGATGTATGTTATAGTTTGTTTTTAGGGCTTATTTTTAGGGTTTTTAGTTGTTTTTAGGGATTCTAGGGTTTTTATAGTTTGTTTATTTATTTCATTAGTACTATTCACAAGTACTATTCACGAGTACTATTCACAGGTACTATTCATAGGAATAAAACTGTCATTATGAAATTTATACTTAAGTTAGGACCTTTTGGGCAATAGCTAATTGTATGGATAAATATTGTCCAAAATAATAATTTTTCAATATAAATAAGGGCATGGATGGGCCGGAGAGTCATGTTTATCTAAAATTGCTGGTGTCAGGGTACTTCTTGCCGATTTTTCTGTGTTTCTTCGAGTTTTTCTGCATCAAGTATCAGAGCCCATGATCTTCATAGAAGTTATTATAGTAAGTATGGAAGTTACCGTAGCAATACACATATGGAGTTACTGTAGAACCACTTTCTTTGGTGCCCTAGGTCAACAACAAAGAGGGAAAGTTATAGTGCGGTCTAGGGTTTGTTGATTTTGGCTAAGGTTTTCCCAAAGCAACATAGATCTTGCGGATTTCAGCATTTTTCGTTGATTATTTGCCTAGGATTTGTGATTTTGGCAAACCCATGGCCGTAAAAAGGGGTCTTAAAACGCGGATTTTTGTAGATCCACTCTGTGATCCCATAGATGACAGAATTGAGGAACTTGAGAGGTAAGTAAAACAGCTAGTGTGGTAGTTCGCGAGCCTCAATAAGGGGCAAAACAATGATCTTTTAGCCCAAGAAGATCTTGAGTACAATCCTTTTCACTTTTGATCTCCGCGTGTGGAGTCAAGTGATGAGGACAACGACTAGATACCTAGACGCTTCATCACTCTAGGATTTTCAATTTAAAGGATGATATTTTTTTTTGACACAGATTGCATAAAAAATCAGTAAGTTGTAGACTGGGATTCACCACCAATCTTCGATATATACTCAGATGAACAACAAGATCGTTTAGGAGATCCGATCTATGATAAGGATCACGATAATGGTGAAGATATTTTGGAAGAGGGTGAAGTTGTTGGTTTAATCGCTGATATCAAAGATGCACTCGTGGTATGTCCTAGAGCTGAGCCTGAGCAAATTCAGCAGGGTTACATGGCTGAAGTGATGCAATTTCAACAAGTTTATGTGTTTAAAAATATTCTATCGACATACAGTGACCTTTCCTCGAGGGTTTCTTTGTTTCAATGCATAATCTTCGTGTTTTTATCAGTGTTGTAACCCGTAAGTCCCAGGTTCATGTTTACAATATTCGAGTTGAAGAATGTTGTCGAGTTAACGTCAATTTCATTTTGGCGCACTTCAAAACTTGAGGACGCATTTTCTCCAACCAAAGGAGAATGATAGAGGAGGTAAAAATATTCTTATTCTTTATTTTTGTTCAACTTTAAAGGATGTATATTATAGTTTGCTTTTAGGGCTTATTTTTAGGATTTTTTGTTTTTTTAGGGATTCTAGGGTTTTTATAATTTTTTTATTTATTTCATGAGATACGTTTATTCATGAATACTGTTCATGGGTACTATTCATAGGTGTAATACTATCGTTATGAAATTTATACTTAAGTTAGGACCTTTTGGTTAAAAGTTAATTGTATGAACAAATATTGTCCAAAACAATAAATTTTCAATATAAATTAGGGCATTGATGGGCTGGAGAGTTATTCATGTATTCCTCTTTAAGAAAAAAAAGATTTTTTCTTGTAAAAGAAGCCTAAGGCTTGAGCCTTAGGTGGAAGAAGGGCTTAGGGTATCTCCAAAATTGCTTGTGTCAAGGTGCTTCTTGCTGATTTTTCTATGTTTCTTTGAGTTTTCCTGCATCACATAGTGCGCGGGGAAAATCAATTGGCTCTGAGTTGATGAAGCACAAAGTGTGGATGGACAAGATCGAAGAGAAACTAGGACTTGAAATTCAAAAGATTCAATAAAAGCAAAGCTCAAAAGGCTTCAATGCAAAAAACTCTCTCTACAATGATAACATCAGCAACTACTTGCTAACCTCTTTTCAAAGTTTTAAATAGCTACTCTTTTAAACCCTAAGTTATAATAAAACACCAAACTACTGTTTACTAATTAATAAATTCCAAACAATTCTCAAAAACTCCATAACACTCCTAAACAATATTTAAAATTTCAGAAATACCCCTATGAACACTAATTCATGAACTATACCCTTGAACAGTACTCGTGAATGGTAAAAAAATAAAATAAAAAAATCATGTGCTGGAGTTGACATTTGCAGGACTGCATCGATACATATCTAAAATGATAGAAGTTTTAATGTAGTCTTAATTACCCTTGGGAACAGGGATATATCCTGTGATTTCTATCATAAACCATAGGTAATGATAACATTTGTTGTTTGACGATTGATCCATATTAGAGGATAATATCTTTCTTTAGCTTTATAACCTCTTTTCGTGATTCTTTTATTTTTCTTGTTTCATTCAATAAAGCCATTGTTACCTTATTGGATATAGTTTTCTTGGCTGAATTACTTGGAGTTGCAGCTGCACCAAACTCGGGACTTCTATTTGAAGGAAAGTTGGCAGTAATTCGTGCTATGGAAGCTATACCTAAAGGTGCTGAGGTATGAGACTTTACGCATTTACTTTTATATGTTTGCAAACCTTTAGTTTAGTGCATTATGTGCTGTATTATTTAACTGCTCTAGTTGCTCTTTGCCTAACTTTTCATTTATAATTGTCTCCTAAGGTCCTGATAAGTTACATTGAAATTGCTGGAAGCACTGAGACTCGGAGGAAGGCTCTCAAAGAGCAATACCTCTTCAATTGCACGTGTTTACGTTGTATTAAAGTGGTATAATTTTACCGCTCTTGTTGCTTGCACACTTTTATGGAAGTATACCATGATAAATGCAGCATACAAGCGATATGCTGTATGTTACCTCAACTATCCATTGTCAAGATCTCTGCTGCTTGAAAGAGTAGAAGTTCATCTCTACAATTTGTTGTTTGCAATGGATGGTTGTCAAGATGCTGAATGTAACCTCAACCATCCATTGTCAAGATGAACTGTACAATGCGCTGTCCTGACAATTTTCCTGATTCATGGATGGATGCAAATGATTCTATTATTTCCTAACAAGGACGATTCTATTCCGTACTTTTAGGAAAGGGGTACCTTTCTATGTGGCACCACCCACATATAAAAACATATGTCACTTCTATTCTTAGCCATCCAATTCAAATTGACCGGTGGGATAGCTTCACAACATCACACCTAATGTGGCTAGTTTTAGGGCTTTTTTTTTTTGTCTTTTTTCTTGCAAATCATTTTGAGATAATATTGTAGAATTTCTCCTTCTCACTAGGGCACACGAAATAAAATGAGAAAAATATTTTCAACTATAAACAATGCTTGTAACTTTTTGGGGCATTTTGGTCATTTTCTATTATCGAAATATTTTTATATTATTGTTATTACGTGCTCCTTAGTGAGGAGGGCAATATTGCAAATTTTATCTTAAAATGATAATATAAAAAAGATTAAATTTCCAAATACTCTGAGGCATCTGATCATGATTAAACAATCAAAGATAACTTCTGACATTATGGCTGATGCTCTTCTGACCATTCATTCGGATTGGATGGCTGAGAATTGAACCCACATAGAAAGGCTTACCTTTGGAAAAGGGGGCTGTAGTTTACTCCTCCTTTCTTAGTAACTGAATCATTACCCATCATGTTAATACTTCTGTTGTAAAAATTATAGTGTGAATTGCATGGTTGGATGCAATTACTAAATAAATACGGGTAGACACTAACCCCTTTCAAAAACTCATTATGCTTCTTTGTGGGTTTATTTATAGTCTTGCTTAAAAGTTTGTTGCATAAGTAATGCTATCTTTTTAATTGCTAATTTCCTTGTTTTGTTTGATTGTAGGGGCATATCCAGAATTCCATCCTCTTTTAGGACTGCAATATTATACATGTGGGAAACTTGAATGGTTAGTTTTTCGTAGTTAGTCCATCTGGCCGAGTCTACATTGCTAATTTTGTTTGGAACTAACACTTTTGAGCCTAAAAAGGCAGAAATTCATGAAAAGCATCCAAGCTCAACTCAACCAAATCTCCATTTTTTTGAAGCAACCCAAAATGCCCGGATTTATCAATACTTCTCTATTTCGAGACACCTCCCAATTTGGGTAAAATAACAAAATGAAATGTAAATGTGTGTTCATTAGTTATATCAAGAACTTTCTTTGTGCATTTGTCTATACATGTGTGCTGGTAGCAAAGTTATCAAGACCCGGCCGAATCACCCGGTCTAACCAGTCGGAACACTGATCAGTGCCTTGACCGATCATGGCTAACACAAAAACCTTTTGGGTTTTGATTGATTTGATTTCCTAAATAAAGTT
Organism: Amborella trichopoda; assembly: GCF_000471905.2. The sequence goes on from NW_006497249.1 coordinate 43,808, forward strand.
GATAAATGTTTTTGATATATTTCATATTTTTGAACTAATATTCTTAATTTTCTTATGCCGAGATGAGAATGTTGAGATGGATGAGTGGCAAGATAAGAAAGAATAGAGTTCAGAATGAATATATTTGAGAGAACTTAGCGGTAGCTCCAATAGGCAACAAGATTAGGGAAAGTAGACTTAGGTGGACTGGGCATGTGCAGCGGATACCCAATCCAACATCGATCAGGAGGTGTGGTTTTGTTTAAGTGGAACACTCTAAAACGGTAAGGGAAAGGCCCAAAAGGACATGGATGGAAGTGGTGAGAATATGTGCATTTATAGTCATACTGAGGGTATGGCCTTTGATAGAGTCGAATGGCATAACAAGATTCGTATAGCCGACCCCAAATGATTCGGATAAAGCTTTGATGATGATGATGATGATGGTTCTTAAGCTTCTTCTGCTTTTCTAAAATCTGGCTCAAACGGTCCAATCAGCAGTCAAATCGGTTTTGATTTGGACTACAGCCCTGACCGATTCGGTGGACTGCTCGATTTGATAACTATGGCTAGTATGGTCAATCGTTTACCAAATTGTGACACTTCCCCTATGGGAAATGCTATGGCTAGTAGTATGGTCAATCGTTTACCAAATTGTGACACTTCCCCTATGGGAAGCACTGTTTTAATTCCTAAAATAACTCAATTAAGACTAATTTTATTTGATTTTAAGTTGGTCCAGTTAAAAATTTGGGCGTACATGTAATGCTTGTAGTATGTTACTAGTATGGTACGTATAATTCTGAGAGTCTGTAAACAATGGAAATGGTAGATATAATTCTCTCAGTCTGTAAACAATCAAAATGGTATATATAATTCTCAAAGTCTGTAAACAATGGTAATTGGAGATGACTGGTGCTTCCACACAAGTATGCGATTCTATTCAAGAGGAAGAGCAGTTAATCTTCACCATCCATCATTGGTTACGAATGGTAGAGATTATATGCAGTATTTTGTCTGATGAACATTTTCACGGATGTCTCCCATTTTTAGATGGTGAGTTTTCTATTTCCATGTGATATAAATGACGAGCTCTGATAGACATTTTCATGTGTGCATTTGCACGCATGCGAGCGTCTTATGTCTCATTTCCAGGTGAACTGGAATAAGTACAGTATTTCCCATTTCCAAGTAATCTATGGTACATTAGGCCCATATGAAGGCCATTTGTTTTTTCTGACTTGCTCTTACAGAAGCTTGTTCGAAAAGATTGAAAAAAAATTAGTCATTCACAACCACTGATTAAGGATTCCTCAAAAAGTTCAGGATTAGTATAGTAATCCTTTTCAGAATCAAGAAGCTTGATTTGGAAAGTTGAGAAATTATTTCCCAATT
>NW_006497249.1:61400-83439 GCF_000471905.2 Amborella trichopoda
TCTCTCTCTCTCTCTCTCTCTCTACTATATATATATATATATATATATATATATATATATGTGTGTATGTGCAGTAGTCATCAAGCTTAGAGAGAATCTACAGTCATGAGGGTCATCGCTATGGAATCCATGGTTGTTTGAGTTTAAACCATTATTTGATTCTCGCTGACATATCTCTCCCATAGTTATCGGAAGCGGGAGCATCGGATTGAAGGCTGCCAAAAGCTCCAGCAACGGCCAAAGCTCTAGAGCTCATTCACCAAAAGCTCCAGCAACGGTAAAAGCTCCGGAGCTCGTTCACCCAAAGCTTCAAAGCTTGGTGAACGAGTTCCGGTGAGGGTAAAAGTAGCGAATTGAGATCCCATATGAACATGGAGCATATTCCCAATACATCGGGTTCTTGATTCTTTTAACGAGTATGCATTCTATCTCAAATGGGATCGTGTTTCTATATTCCTTAGGATCACGCTCCCATTGAAAACAGGATCGCGCCCCCATCTAAGAATGCACGTGTTCCTAATTGGAAAAGATCGAGCTCCATTCAACGAAGGATCGCGTTTCGTGCATGATTAGTCCACACCCCCATCGCAGCACTCCACTTTTTATGAAAATTTGGCTTAAAACATAATTATTTTATTTTAAAAGTTAAATTTTATTTAAAAAAGTTCTTTGAGGAAGCTCTGAGAACATAGGGATCAAGTTCCGGGAACATAGGAATTGCGCTGCTAAAATAAATTCCGAGAGAGCAGTTCTATTTTATTCAAGAACGAGATTTACAATTTTAATGAACGTGTTCTGTGCGACAGTGGGATCGAGATACTTTGTGCATGGATGGAGAATCCTATAAATAGGAGCATGCATGAAAACTTTAAAACGAGTTCCTGTCGAGGTTCCGGTCATAAAAGGCCGGAGCTGTGTTCCGGAGCAGGAGCGTCACCATAGGTCAGCGCTCTTGGTAACTAAGGGTCTCCATCACCATCGAATCAATGGTTGGACAATGATAACACTCCCATCCATGGATTATTCACGGTCACAAGTATTGAATTACGCTTTCAAAATATATTGTGTAAAGGAGGGAGATGAATTTGAGCTATTTTTATGTTTCTGACTTGCTAGGAGCTGATCTGTGCTGCAAGGACACTCCTTGTGCAGTTGTTCCTGGTATGTTTTGCGTTTAAAAATATAAAAAATACTACCAATCGAGTAAATCTATAAATACATAAAAATCTTTAAAATAGGAGATACACTACTTTTAGAACTTGAAATTTATTTTTTTGTTTCGTATCCGCACATCTCAAAGTCGAGATGATGGAGGGCTCTCCAATGTCGTAACAATTACTTCTTGAGGTGCACCTTACTTCAATAGCATAATGTTGCGACCTTATATAGATATTTTCATTTAAATTTAGGAAATCTATAATTATCATTGATAAAAAAAAGGTTAATTGGATACTAAAAATGATCAAAATGCCAGCAAGATTTCAAGGTATTTTGGTATTTCTTTCTTCCAAGTTACGTTTTTTTTTTTTTCTCTCAGTTTTTCTACAACTATGTGATTGTTTGAAATATAGATGCCGTAGATTTGAACTTAGTCCAGTGCATAAAGAGAAATTTATCAAAATGCCTACGAGAGATGAACTTAAAATCATGTGGGTTTTTACTTGTATAAACTTAAATCAAAAGATATAGATATAAAGTATTCAACTATCACAGATAATTTTCATATAATTGAGAGAGAGAGAGATGTGTCTTATGGTTGGATCCGTAGTTAGCAAGTCGGGGAATAGTAAAATATTAGAAGACCAAAACATCGTAATAAATCAGTTTTATTTCATAAAGGTGGAGGAAAAATCGGGTAAAAAAAAGGGATCACAAAAAAATAAGGTGAGTTGTAGAATTGTGAATATTTCGGATTTAGTGTAATATAATTAAAAAATTGAATGTGTAAAGATGACACAATATATGATTATGATTTCTAGCTATTATATAGCTATGTTAAAGCCATAAAATTAAATTAAACAATAATTTTATAGCATTACTAGTATCATTAGTGTAATACTTGACAATTTGTTTTGAAACTATCAATAAAGGGCAGTTTGTATAGAGCCTTGGCTCTAAACAATCAAATTAGAGGCTACCTTTAAATAGTATTGAGAAATGTGGTTTCATGAAAATCTTTGTGATAGCCCTAAAATATATTTTCACATTTATTTATAAAGTTTAAAGCTTCAAAAGTTGTGTAGATTGACATATCTATGAAAACTTGAAAATCTTGAAAATTGACAGTCTAAAAATGAGTTACAAAATATACTATTTCCAAAACTTGCCATCCATTTTTTTCTCATGTCCATACATCTTGATGTCGAGATGATCAATTTGAAGATATTTGGGGGTCAAAACAACCTCTTCTAGTGAAAGTTTTTAGGTAGGCTCAAATTTGATTGTTAGAGCCTTAGCACTATATAAATGTTTCCCTTCAATAAATCCAGCAACCATTCTTACTCTCTTCTCATAGAACAAAACATACCATAGATTTATTGGGAGCATAAAATGAAACAACAACACAACTAAATACAAGAAGGAATTAGCAAATAACAAGAAATGTGAACCAAAGTATAACATTATTTTACAAAAAATAAAATAAAATACCGCCCACAATATAGGATTGTGGTTAATTAAAATGTAACAAAAAGATCAAAATATTTAATGGGATACTATACATTGAGACCATTTACTATTAGTACAAGGAGGTCACAACATATAGTTTAGAACTTCCATGCACAACATAGAGTTCAATTCTTACAAAGGTCCTAAGTCAATATTAAAAAATAAAATAAATAAATTGCTACACAAGTAAGAGGTCTACAATGTGACCAATGTTGCTGCAAAGTTAAATACCCGGCCTCAAAAAAAAGATTGAGAAGGTAATCCTAACTGGGAGTAAATGTAAGACCTGTATTTATGAGACCATACTAATTTAGTAGAGGCATCAAAATTACGTTTCAAGAAGCAAAATTTTCAAAAAAAGAAATAAATAACAGAAATAAGCAATTTTAATTTTTTTAAAAAATAAAAGATCTCGATCCCACTGTCCCTTTCGCAAAGGATCTCGATCCCACTGTCTCACAGAACACGTTCCTTAAAATTGTAGATCTCGTTCTTGAATAAATTAGAACCCCGCTCCCAAAATTTATTTTAAAACTGCAATCGCTATGTTCTCAGAACTCAATCCCTACGTTCTTGAAGCTTCCCAAAAGAATTTTTTAAAATAAAATTAACTTTTAAAATAAAATAATTTTATTTTAAGCCAAATTTTCATAAAAGTAGAGTTCTGCAATAGTAGCACAAACTAAATCTTGATCCTTTCTAAATAGGAACGTGGTCATTGATAGATGGGGGCGATCCTGTTTTCAATGGGAGCGCGATCCTAATGAATATGGGAACACGAGCCCATTTGATACGGAATGCGTACCGTTAAATAAGGAGCTAGAACCTGATGTATTGGGAACGTGCTCCCTGCTCATACAGGATCTCAATCTACTACTTTTACCCTTACAAGATCTCATACCAGAGCTCCGAGCTCTGGGCAGTTGTCGATCCGAAGCTCTCGCTCTCAATAACTATGGGAGAGACATGACAGTGAGAAACGAGAATCAAATAGTGGTTTCAACTCAATCAACCATGGCTTCCATAGAGACGACCCTCACGAGTGTAGATTCTCTCTAAGCCTGATGATTAATGCATATATGTATATATTTTTGATAGATAAAAAATAACATAAAAATTCACCTTCATCCCTAACTTGGATACCATTAAAGGAGAAAGCATTTGGGGTAGGTTAGGTTAAGCCTTGCTTGAGCAATGCTCGCAGTTACGGGGCAGTATGCAACGAGGACGTTTGAATTCTCCATTTCCTTTCCTTTCCTGCTCTTCTCTTCAAGCTGCTGTATTCAGTTTGCCTTACTGCTTTAGCAGGATTACCTTGCCATATTTATAGGAAAAACCTGAATTTTTAATGCTACACATAGTTTTCAATCTTATCCAAACTTGGTTGGTATCAATAATTTGGTTATCCAAACTTGGTTGGCATCAATAATTGACTATCCATTTGATCTGTGGAAATGTTCCCAAGTATCTTTCTTGGGATTATATTAGTTATGATTTCAAGAATGAGATCATTTCCATCGCGGTTTATGTTAAAAATAAAAATTAAAAAATTTAAATTGTTTCCAATTTAATGTTTAGGGTTTCAAGAAAACATCATGAATTTAAATGGAAAAATTTTCTTTTACTCTTGCGAGATATTTGGTTAAAGAATTCAAATTTAAATTGGGAACGATTTGCCTCGTAACTCCTTTTCATGCCGGACTCTAGGAACAAATATACAATGAAAATATGTTTTTTTTTTTGCTGGCAAATAATGAATATATTTTCTTATCAATTTGAAAATATCAGATTGAAAGTTCTTGTTCTCTCTCTACCGATCTCCCTCTATAATTTGCAGTTATTAGCTTTTATAATTAAACATTACGTTTCCAATTTTTTAATTTGCATTTCTTAGCTTTTACAATTATTAATAAATTGTAATTTTTAGGTTTTAGGGTGAACTGATAGGTTTAGATAATTTTTTACAATATACATATTTTTTGGGTTGAAATCATAATTTGTTTTTGACAACTAATTTGTTCAAGTGGTGATGATCCATGTAAAAGTTTTCCAATGCTTGAATTGTAATTTTTGGTGAATTATGAGGTAAGGCTTTACTTATTTTGATAGGGCTACAGCCCAATCAAACCATTTTCCATTTTTAAAACATAAGAAAAATCCAATATCGAGAACAACAAGAAATAAATAGCCAATTAGAAATCAACTTTCGGAAAGTAATTAGGACATGTATAAATCTTGATTTAGCGATAGTTCAATCTTAAATCTCTTTTCCTACATGTCCCTAATCCCTATCGTGTATCTTATCATCTCTTTAACATTACAAATCCCTGGCAGCTATCGATCAAAAGTGGAGACACCGCTTTCTCTATCTCAATCTCAACAACAAGGAATTATCTCCCTCTCTCTTCAAACGCTAATTAATGTTTGAAGAGAGAAACAAAGGAAGCCTCTCTCTCTTTTATCTCATCAACTAAACCAAATCTACATAGTAGGAAAGAAGAAAAGGAAACCCCTCCCTCTCTTTTGTCAAGATATAGACGCAGCTCCTCGTCTTATTACTTTCTTCCTTTTTAAGACAATCCTTATAATTTTTTTGTTCTTCTATCCTTTTATTCCCATCTCTCCTTGTTTTTCTCTCTTCGTTTTTAAGGACGCATTAGAAACCTCTCTCATTATTTCAACTTTATTTAATTCTGTCTCTCCTATTTCAAAATCACCTTCCTCTCCCTTGTTCTCTCTTCTCAACTTTATTCAGTTCTCTCACCCCAGTTTAAGCTTTAACTGTATCAACTTTATTTGTACTTTGGCTCTTATCTCTCTCTATTTCTCTATTTCATCTCCCATCTCTAGCTGTTTTTGTCTTGTTCATTGCAGTAGCCATGTCTTCCTCTTTTTTAAATATATTCATTATCACTAATTCACTGTTTCGATACAATCAATTTTGATAATGAATTATCTGTTATTTGGCGGTGTCCTTCATAAAATTATTTGAGATAAACTTATAGGTAGATTTTACCTATAAGTACTTCCAAGGGAAGAGAAGAAGAACCAAGGAGAAAAGCACAAGGAAGATTCAAAGCCATAACTTCTATCTCTCCCTCTTCAACATTATTGGTCTTGGACTATAGAGAAGAATATTTATCCCTCTCTCAAGCCTCTCTCTACATAGACAATCCCTCTTCCTCCCATCATTACCCATAGAGAGAGGAAGGTACAAAAAAACCCAAGGCTAGAGAGAGAAAATCCAAAAAAAGGACCATTCTACACTTGAACCAAAAGCAGACAACACATGCTACAACGCCTACACAAGTGCCCCTTCCTCTCCGCCACGCCACCTCTCCTTCTCTGCCCTTGATAGCCCCACCCCTTCTTCTTCACATGCGATTAGTTGAAACCCTCCACACAACAATTAGTTATAAGGGAAACGAGTGAGCGAGAGCTTCTAATCTCAACTCTATATTTATGGCCCCCTACCCCCGGCTTCTCTCTCTCTGTCTCTTTCTCCCTCTCAATCTCACCTCTCATATTTAACCCGCCCCCCACTCTCTCTTCACATTGCAAACTTCTTGCCCTCCATTATTACTTTCACAACAAAAGACGAAGAAGAATATGAGAGAAGAAAAGCACATTAGGGAAAGGAGCCTCTAATCCCAGAGCTCTGTCATTTATCTTATCCTCCCTCTCTCTTTCTCTACAACACTGCTCCCATTATTACTTGCAAGGGAAGAAGAACAACAAAGGAGAAAAGCATAGAGGAGACTGAAAGCCATAACTTCCATCTTTCTCTCTTCACCATTATTGGTCTTGGACCAAAGAGAAGAAGATTTATCCCTCTTGCTCAACCCCCTCTCTTGGCAATCCTCTTCCTCACATCATTACCCACAGAGAAAGAAGCTAAAAAAACCAGAGTTTAGAGAGAGAAAATCAACAAAATGAATCATTAAACCCTTGAACCAGAATTAGATGGCCCTATTATCGGTTTTTCAAGAACTGAAAAACATATTAATTCGTATTTTCAAAATTCAAAAATTATTACTGTTCGGTTTTTCAAAAACCAAAAGCTTTAAACATCTCAGTTTTTGAAAAATCGAAAATGGGCAGCTCTGTCTTTTTTTATAAGAAAAGGTGTTATGAAGTTGAAAAAATGGGTATAGATGTATTAATGGAAACTTGGAGTTAATTCTGTAATAACGCTAAATATAATGGATATATACGTTATTTTCCCTGAAAAAATATCGTGTAGACTATATTAATTTGGATAATTGTTTGGTGTGGCTGTTACTATGCGGGCTGGAGATCTACACTATCCACCAAGACCAGGTCCCTTGAGTAATGGTCCTTCAATGAAAAAGTAAAATCAACGGTTCAAATATTTTCCCCAAAAAAATATCATTTCTAGTTTTTAAAATATAATTATTTTTACATATTAATAATCTCCATGTTAAAGATTATATATTTCTTAAAAATTAGGATCAAATACTGTTTTGAAAAAAAAATTTTAAGGGGCCTGCATTTCTACATGTGACTCTGTGGCCTGTATGCTAACCGCATCTTATTAATTTTGGATAAGATAATCTACTACTGATAAGATTAATTGTCATCCAAGCTGACCTTGCAATTACAACTATATCTTGACAATGTTGTACATATGTACGCGATTATATGCATGACTTCCCATGGTGCATACCAGTGGTTTAAAAAATGGAATGGTGCCCGGGATCAAGCACCCGAAAAACCCATCCGGATCGGTGAATAGGCGATCCGGGTGGGGAATTGGCCGAATTGGTCGGATTAAGCCTCAAAAGAAAATCCAAAAAAATTATTAAAATTCATTATAAGTGGTGTTTTTTAGGAATCCAATAAGAAATGTGGGTATTACATTATTAACTTTCATTGTTTTCATCAATATGCCAATATTTAGATGTTCTTTCCCCTTATGTACTTATGTTACCCATTATATTTACATCTGACCAAAGAAAAATCATAGATTTATCATGGATGAAGTATATAATCATATATAGACTACAATAAAGAATTGATTAAATCGATGCAAAAATGGCCACAAAAATCTCGAATTGGAAGGAAAATCCTAATATGATAAAAAGAAACCCAAATTATTACAATCTAACTAAGTATAACCCAAAATTATTACAACCTAACTAACTATAATATTATATATTGAAATTGAAATTGTTGGTTTACATTTTATAGTTATTTTATTATACAAATAATAACAAATCCAAAATATCTTATAATATCATCTAATTTAAAATGTATTATTGATAACTGTAAGAAAAAATAGTACATTACATAAATTATAATGCAAATATATTAAAATAAATAAAATGAAAGATTTGGATATCAATGTAGAAATAAATTCTAAACTGGTATGATGTAGTTTTATTTTTCTCTCTTAAAATATCCTCTAAACTAATATTTTTTAATATTAAATAAACTAGAATTAGTATTATTTTTTGTTTTTTTAATATCCTATGAGCTAGTACTAATTTTAATCTCAATTAACTACTTAATTAAGTATTAATCATATAATGAAACAATCCCTTGAGATAATAGCCTAATAGAGTTTTTATGTTTTATTTGGGTAGGTAAATTTAAATTGTTTTGGTGAAAGATAGGGGTGGTGAGCACCCAATTATTAGTTTTAATAACTTTTCTTTTTTATCATATAACTTAATTACTACCATTGGGCGTACACAGTTGGGCGAACACCCTTGGGCACACCATCATTGTAGCGTATGTAAAAGGCAAATATGTTAATTTAAAACCTCAAGTGTTAGTGCAAGATAAAGGTGTATATATAAGAATTGTCCCACATCGAAGAGATGTGGGATGAAGAGACCCTTTAAAAGAAGCAACCCAATGAATTATGTTAGTTGATGATGTAAAAAGGGCCATGTGTAAGTGGGGCCATGTATGGAACACGCTGGCGTAAGCAATGGTGGGGCCATGTAATTTACTTTTTTAATAGAAAACCTGAAAAATTAAAATAAAATAAAAGTTATTGCGTAGATCAGGGCAATCATGGTGTCACAAAGGCGATTCACTATAGCGACTCGCCGATTTACTGTAGCGAGCCGTCGATTTTTTCTGAAAATCGCCGTTTCAACTATAGAATCATCTGGTTTTCGGTATTTCTTAGGAATCTGCACGAGATGTCCGATTCCCGAGTCGATCGGGGCGATTCCTGGTCGACTCAACGTTTTTTTAATCCTTACTGCAAACTCTACAAATGTGTTTTGTGTACAAGAACAATTACAATACAACACAAATTTGATCCTTTGTTAATTATGAAATAATATGGTTTCCCTATAAAGAGTGGGTAAGCCCAATATAAAGTTATCAATAATGTGAGTAATTTACCATTGGTAGTACTTGGCAATGTGATGAATTCCCCTAGGGCAACTCTCAGGCACAATAAAGGAAGTATAGAAGGGCTATATGTAGCAACTACAAAACGATTTAAATAAATAATGCAGATTATTACTCTTAACCATTATCTTTCCTTGAGTTTTACAATCGTTATTCACATGTAACATATATTTCTCTCTCAAAATAAATAGGGGACTTGAATGTATTTCTGAATTCTATAACTGAGTTTGTTTTTGAGATCTGAGGCAGATTTATCTTTCCAGTGCACAAGATACTGCGTAAATGATCCATGCCTCGTGGTAATATACTTGTGTCAAGCACATAATCAAACACCTTGGCCTTGAATTCTGGCAACTGGTCTTATCCATCAGTCTCTATCGCTTTGTTGTGCCTACCATGATAATCATATAGATGTGTAATGTTAAAAATTGGCAAAATATCATAACCTGCCAAAAGCTCTGGTTTGTATGCATTCTCTCCCAATCTATTAAGGACGCGACAAGGTCCAATGCACCGAATCTTCAGCTTATGGTACTGTCTCTGAGGAAATCCCCCCTTTCGTAGGTAGTCCATAACTAAATCACCTCATTAAACTCTTTTCAGTGCCTATGGCAATCACTATTTGTAATGCGTTGTGTTCCTCTTAAGCTTGTAGTCATCTCCTATTGGATGTCTGGAATGTATTCCTCTTAAGCCTCTGTATAATTGCTAACTCGCTCCATATCAGGCAAATTCACCAGATCTCATACTTTTTTGTGTTTCTTCCGTAAACTACTTCAAAAGGTGATCTCCTCGTGGTTCTTTTTTTAGCATTGTTATACAAAAACCGAGCAACAAATCCCTCTGTTGTGGTCGTTCTCTTTGTGAAACAGCGTAAAAGATTGCCCTAACTCCTGTTAATTCCCTCTATTTGACCATCTATTTGAGGATGGTATACACTGCTGAACTACAGTTTTGTCCTCCATAAGTGGCTTATAAAACGTGCAGTTTTTGGAACACCATGAAACCAAACGTCTTTGAAATATAGATTGGGTGCCTGCATAACGTCCCTAGTGTTTTGGCATATGCTATGTGCATCTTGTGCGAAAAATATTAGGCTCAGCCATGGCTTGTGAACAACCTTGGGTGTAGTTAGTGTAGGTTGAATCACTAAGAGCTTGCTGTCATTGGGGTATGTGTTTTCTTCACCTCCCTCGATATCAGCATCACTCCCTTCATCGGTGTGCACGTTTTTCTTCCCATTACTTTCCGTAGATTTCCCTTGCAAGTGGATGCCAGCTTGGCGATTCTGGCAATCATAAGACCTATGTCCCGGCTCACCACGCTTGAACCATGTTCCTGATTTACCGTTGTTTGGGACTGTTGTACTAGTCCTGCATTGGTCGGTTTGGTCCTTAAATCGAGCCTCTTCCACACCATGGGACTGGTTACACCTTGACCTCAATACCTCTTTGGACTTTGTTGTGGCTAGTTGCTTATTTACAAGCACTTGGGACCAGATCAGTTATCTTGGTCTCAGTCTTCAAAGCGAGTTAATAAGCTTGATCCAAAATAAAAATCTAATGCAGGGACAGCTCATCTTATATTGCAACACGTAGCCCACTGGTATATCTTGCAATCAGCTTGTTAGCCGTCTCTCGAATATCATTCCGATTCAATAACTGATAGAAGGCTTCCATATAATCCTGTATTGCACCATGTTTCCGCCGTAATCGATGGAGTGTTGGTAAAGATCTTGCATAAAATTTGTGGAAGAAATTTTCCTTTCAAATGCCTTTTCATCGTCTCCCTACTTCAGAGCCTTTTACTTTCCTTTTCTTGTGTGATCAACTTGTATTTGATGGCATGACGACAAAGCATGACCTTTGAACCTAGTACCAATAAATCATATTGTAATCGATGGAGTGTTAGTAAAGATCTTGCATAAAATTGTGGAAGAAATTTTCTCTTCAAATGCCTTTTCAACTTCTCCCTACTTCAGAGCCCTTTACTTTTCTTTTCTTGTGTGATTAACTTATATTTGATGCCATCACAACAAAGCATGACCTTTTAACCTAGTACCAATAATCTTTTTATGCTCTGCCATATCATTCTATTGGAAAATTTTTTTTTGACACTTTCAAGCCAGTCATTTGACCGTAATCTCCAGCTAAAATCAGGAACATCAACCCTAATACTTTGTTCAGAGCCTTCAAGTGTTTGAATCTACCGATCCTCAAATGGTATAGGGTGTCTTGCCAGTAACCTATATGATCCCAGACTATCTCTATCTAAAGCATCCTCTGAATTCAGATTTGGTCTACATCTTAAACATTGGGGACGCAAGTGATCACCTTTGCTCGCCCCTTTGTTGGCACAATTTTGGGTGATGTCTCTGAACTGGCGCACCTCGGAAACCACTGTGTCAAATCTCTGAAGAATAGCCTCCAAAGCTGCCATCATGGGTCTAACTCCAGTGTCTCGACCGCGACATCCTCTCACATGGTCACTTCCTCGCAACTCTTTTGCAGCCATCCTCGTGTTTCCAAAGAAATTGAATGCCATGGTGATGGAGGGAAAAAATGTTCTTATTCTTTAATTTTGTTCAACTTTAAAGGATGTATGTTATAGTTTGTTTTTAGGGCTTATTTCTAGGGTTTTTAGTTGTTTTTAGGGATTCTAGGGTTTTTATAGTTTGTTTATTTATTTCATTAGTACTATTCACAAGTACTATTCATAGGTACTATTCACAGGAATAAAACTGTCATTATGAAATTTATACTTCAGTTAGGACCTTTTGATCAATAGCTAATTGTATGGATAAATATTGTCCAAAATAATAATTTTTCAATATAAATAAGGGCATGAATGGGTCGGAGAGTCATGTTTATCTAAAATTGCTGGTGTCAGGGTACTTCTTGCTGATTTTTCTGTGTTTCTTCGAGTTTTTCTGCATCAAGTATCAAAGCCCATGATCTTCATAGAAGTTATTATAGTAAGTATGGAAGTTACGGTAGCAATACACATATGGAGTTACTGTAGAACCACTTTCTTTGGTGCCCTAGGTCAACAACAAAGAGGGAAAGTTATAGTGGGGTCTAGGGTTTGTTGATTTTGGCTAAGGTTTTCCCAAAACAACGTAGATCTTGCGGATTTCAGTAATTTTCGTTGATTATTTGCCTAGGATTTGTGATTTTGGCAAACCCATGGCCGTAACAAGGGGTCTTAAAATGTGGATTTTCGTAGATCCACTCTGTGATCCCATAGATGACAGAATTGAGGAACTTGAGAGGTAAGTACAGCAGCTAGTGTGGTAGTTCGCAAGCCTCAATAAGGGGCAAAACGATGATCTTTTAGCCCAAGAGGATCTTGAGTACAATCCTTTTCACTTTTGCTCTCCGCGTGTGGAGTCGAGTGATGAGGACAACGACTAGACACCTAGACGGTTCATCACTCTAGGATTTTCAATTTAAAGGATGATATTTTTTTTTGACACAGATTGCATAAAAAATCAGTAAGTTGTAGACTGGGATTCACCACCAATCTTCGATATATACTCAGATGAACAACAAGATCGTTTAGGAGATCCGATCTATGATAAGGATCATGATGATGGTGAAGATATTTTGGAAGAGTGTGAAGTTGTTGGTTTAATCGCTGATATCAAAGATGCACTCGTGGTATGTCCTAGAGCTGAGCCTGAGCAAATTCAGCAGGGTTACGTGGCTGAAGTGAGGAAATTTCAACAAGTTTATGTGATTAAAAATATTCTATCGACATACAGTGACCTTTCCTCGAGGGTTTCTTTGTTTCAATGCATAATCTTCGTGTTTTTATCAGTGTTGTAACCCGTAAGTCCCAGGTTCATGTTTACAAAATTCGAGTTGAAGAATGTTGTTGAGTTAACGTCAATTTCATTTTGGCGCACTTCAAAACTTGAGGATGCATTTTCTCCAACCAAAGGAGACTGATAGAGGAGGGAAAAAATATTCTTATTCTTTATTTTTTTTCAACTTTAAAGGATGTATATTATAGTTTGCTTTAAGGGGTTATTTTTAGGATTTTTAGTTTTTTTAGAGACTCTAGGTTTTTTATGATTTTTTTAATTATTTCAAGAGATACGTTTATTCATGAATACTGTTCATGGGTACTATTCACAGGTGTAATACTATCGTTATGAAATTTATACTTAAGTTAGGACCTTTTGGTTAAAAGTTAATTGTATGAACAAATATTGTCCAAAACAATAAATTTTCAATATAAATTAGGGCATTGATGGGCTGGAGAGTTATTCATGTATTCCTCTTTAAGAAAAGAAAGATTTTTTTTTGTAAAAGAAGCCTAAGGCTTGAGCCTTAGGTGGGAGAAAGGCTTAGGGTTTCTCCAAAATTACTTGTGTCAAGGTGCTTCTTACTGATTTTTCTATGTTTCTTTGAGTTTTCCTGCATCACATAGTGTGTGGAGAAAATCAATTGGCTTTGAATTGATGGAGCACAAAGTGTGGATGGACATGATCGAAGAGAAACTAGGACTTGAAATTCAATAGATTTAATAAAAGCAAAGCTCAAAAGGCTTCAATGCAAAAAACTCTCTCTACAATGATAACATCAGCAACTACTTGCTAACCTCTTTACAAAGTTTTAAATAGCTACTCTTTTAAACCCTATGTTATAATAAAACACCAAACTACTCTTACTAATTAATAAATTCCAAACAATTCTCAAAAACTCCATAACACCCCTAAACAATATTTAAAATTTCAGAAATACCCCTATGAATTATAATTCATGAACAATACCCTTGAACAATACTCGTGAATGGTAAAAAAATAAAATAAAAAGATCATGTGCTGGAGTTGACATTTGCAGGAGATACATATCTAAAATGATAGAAGTTTTAATGTAGTCTTAATTTCTTTCTCTTGATTGAAGTTGTATGAATGTAGGTGAAGAAGACTTGGTTGTTTTACTGAAATGTTTTTTACCCTACTTCCCTTTCTTGCAGTTGGTGTGCAATGCCCATACAATTTGTGACAGTGAACTGAGACCCTTGGGAACAGGGATATATCCTGTGATTTCTATCATAAAACATAGGTAATGATAACATTTGTTGTTTGACGATTGATCCATATTAGAGGATAATATCTTTCTTTAGCTTTATAACCTCTTTTCGTGATTCTTTTAGTTTTCTTGTTTCATTCAATAAAGCCATTGTTACCTTATTGGATATAGTTTTCTTGGCTGAATTACTTGGAGTTGCAGCTGCACCAAACTCGGTACTTCTATTTGAAGGAAAGTTAGCAGTAATTCGTGCTATGGAAGCTATACCTAAAGGTGCTGAGGTATGA
This sequence comes from Amborella trichopoda, assembly GCF_000471905.2. Next base: position 75,784 of record NW_006497249.1, read on the forward strand.
GACTTTACGCATTTACTTTTATATGTTTGCATACCTTTAGTTTAGTGCATTATGTGTTGTATTATTTAACTGCTCTAGTTGCTCTTTGCCTAAATTTTTCATTTATAATTGTCTCATAAGGTCCTGATAAGTTACATTGAAATTGCTGGAAGCACTGAGACTCGGAGGAAGGCTCGCAAAGAGCAATACCTCTTCAATTGCACGTGTTTACGTTGCATTAAAGTGGTATAATTTTACCGTTCTTGTTGCTTGCACACTTTTATGGAAGTATACCATGATAAATGCAGCATGCAAGCGATACGCTGTATGTTACCTACACTATCCATTGTCAAGATCTCTGCTGCTTGAAAGAGTAGAAGTTCATCTCTAATATTTGTTGTTTACAATGGATGGTTGTCAAGATGCTGAATGTAACCTCAACCATCCATTGTCAAGATGAACTGTACAATGCGCTGTCCTGACAATTTTTCTGATTCATGGATGGATGCAAATGATTTGTGGCTTCAATATTGAAGGGCTCTGATGATGACTTGAGAGAGAGTGCCCTTTTGGAAGGTTTTAGATGCATAAATGACCAGTGTGATGGTTTTCTGCTACCAAATCCTGGTAGGTAATAAAAATGACTTATTAAAATGCTAAGCAGCTTCTTTAAATATGGCTAAGCTTTTTTTCCCATGGTTGACATCTAGAACTTTTTACTTGTCAACGTTGTGGACTTCTTAGGCATGCGTGCAAGACAAGAAAGAGGAAAGAAGAAGTGGGAGAGAAACTAGATTATGCTTCTAAATTCGTCTCCTCTGGAAGTATCCTTTTTGAAAGTTAATAGATTTATTAATCTCATTAATATAAGATACTACTATAACTTCCCATATTCTTTTTACGATGAACTATCTGTTGCGATCTTCCAATTGATAAAATTGTTTGTTATTGTATTTGATAAGTATATCCTCCTGCTATATATATATACACACACATGCACACACATACAGTGTTTCACTCGATAAAAGTCATTGTGTCAGGAACTTTGAGTGATGAGACAGGGGAGAGTTATGCAAACCAGTTATTAGGTTCAAGAGACAGGGGACATGCTTAGAGAGGGAGGGATCACCTATACAAACCAAGTAGGCGGGTTGGCATTTTATTAAGCTGGGATAGGGCAGGCATTTTATTAGGTTGGCATTTTATTAAGCTGGGATATGGCAAAGAGACGCATGCGATAGATTTCTAAAGATTACTTGGCAACATTTTATTAAGCTGGGATAAGGCAGAGAGACGCATGTTAAAGATTTCTAAAGATTACCGGGCAGAGAGACGCATACTAAAGATTTCTAAAGATAGATTACCCATCAAGTGACGTAAAAGATTTTTCACCTTTCACAGCACGTAATGTATTTCATGATTTTTGGGGAAATCTCGAGTAATCTATTTCCATTTCCTTATTATAAAGTGTACCCAAAAGGTGGAAATGTCATATTTCTTCGTAATCAATTGTCATGGAATAGATTTCCAGTTACCCAAACGACCCCTTAAATGTAAAACCAAGTTTTGGCAATTTTTTGTTAAACCAGTTAAGCCATTCATTTCATATGGTATGTGTCTGATTGACATTTATGACTAGGAGTGATTTTGATTTGGATTTCCTTGTATCAATGGAAAATAGACGGGGGTGGCTTCATGAAAAAGTTTTACTATAATACAAGGAAAGAATCCTCAAAAACTAAGGGCCATTTGTTCGACCCCAATTTTTTAAGGGTGCGATTTGTATATAGCTTAGGCTCTAAACAATCAAATTAGAGCCAACCTTCAAATAGAGTTGAGAAATGTGGTTTCAATACTAAAATTATTTGTGATAGCCTTAAAATATATCTTCATATTTATTTATAAAGTTTAAAGCTTCAAAAATAGTGTAGATCGACATATCTATGAAAACTTAAAAATCTTGAAAAGTGACGGTCCAAAAATGCATTACAAAATACACTATTTCCAAAACTTGAAATCCATTTTTTTCTCATGTCCATGCATATTCATGTTGAGATGATCAATTTGAGAATATTTGGGCACCAAAACAACCTCTTCTAGTGAAATTTTGGAGCTAGGCTCAAATTTGATTGTTTAGAGCCTCGGCTCTATATAAAATTTTTCCTTTAGTATACACTCTTTTTATTCTAATGACCGACTATAGAAAAGAAAAATTCTAAAACACACCTAAAAAGTGCTTTTTGAGCTCAATTAATATACACCATCCATTTTAGAGAAATGCTTAGATTTAGGATATGCAATGATTTTTTCCTTTTAGATTGCTTTATTATCACTAGATCAACAATATTAAAGAAGAAAAAAGTGATTTTGAATTTGAATTTGTAGGTCTAGATCATGAAATTAACAAATGCACAGTGGATGAGAAGGAACTCATTTTTCTAGGGTGTAAATTGATCTTTTTAATTTTGGTATTGATTATTGGATGTGTGAAAATTTAGGGTCATAAAAATACCACTAACATGGTTTTCTAGAAGTATGGTTTAATTATATTATAATAACACAGTGACATGAAATTATTATTAGAAGCGTTACACACACACATACACACACACACACACACATCATTTGTCTTTAGGATAAGGTGGTCACAATAATTTTGATCATTGGATGTGAAATTGGGTGGTTGTAATTAATCCATCAAAAAACATTTTCTCAAAGTATGTATTACAACCAAACTATCATATTTCACATCGGATGGTTATAACTTATGAGTAATTGTGACCTCCTTAGAGGTGATATTAAGGTTATAAGCTATTAGATTTCATTAGAGCTACTATTATGTGGCAGATTTAGTTACAACGTAATGAAATATCTTTTGATGGGGCTTCTTTAAGTATTGATGGTGTTAAAGATCGTATCATAAAATCTATATGGGACTGGTTGTCTTTCACACCAAAAGGTCGGGGTGTTCTTCAGACTGACATTTTTTGTCAATTTGAAAAACATAGTTTTCTCGTTCTCCTCTGTGGGCCATCCTCATTGGACTTAGAAGTTACATTTGGAAAGTTGTCTCAAACTCAATTTTGATTGTAGCTCTTTAGGTAATTCAGACCCTATTGGTAATGGTGATCTTCTTCATAATCACGAGGGTTAGTTTTATTCTCTTTGGCCGGTCCTTGTGGCTCCACCACAGCTAATCAAGCTGAAATGAGCTCCCTATTACAAGGACTGAAAATTATTGTTGATAGGGGCTTCTCTGGAGACATTTTTATTGAAAGAGATTCTTCAAATTTTGTTAAAAGGTATAGGTAGGAGCAGAGGATCTCTTGGTCCTTACATGACCTCTGAGTCAAAATCCTGGTCTTTTTGCCATACCTATCGTGAGGCTAATGATGTAGCAAATGGTCTTGCTATGCTTGGAGTTCATCTACCTTCTATGCTTATCTCTTCTGATTTGATACCTTCATTGTAATATCATGATTTTTAAGCATCTATTTAAGATGAGCTCATAACATTCATCAAAAAAATAAAATAATTGTGACCTCCTTGTATTAAAGATAAATGGCCTCATCGTATACAATCCATGAGTGAAGTTCAAAATAGTCATTAGTAAAGTTCTATAGTATTCACTCGTGTTATCATCGTCTTGAACATGTTTGAAAAAAAAATGCTTGAAAGGATATAAAATATCTTTTCTGAAGAGGGTAAAAATACAACAAACAGCAACAATTCAGTTAGATGCATCGTCAAATCAGATCATTTCAAGAGCTTTATATTATTAAGGTCTTCATTTGGTCTCTTAAGACAATTCCTTGTGGTAAGAGAAATACTGTCAAGATGGTTAATGAAGTGTGAGAAATTACATGGGACCTGGGAGTATGCAACAACTATCCCATGCATGTTTGTTTGTATGAGCAAAAAAAAAAAAAAAAAAAAGAAAAAACCCTACGAAATTGTATTATAGAAAAAACCATTTTGAAAGGGTGTGGTTTCTATAGGGTTTCAACCTCAAATAATCCACTTAAGGCGCACCTCCAATTTTATCATAATACGTGATTTTGGTGTAAAAGATTCTTAGGATTATCTCAAAATCTATTTTCATATGTAATCATAAAATTTTAAATTTAAAAAATAGTTAAAATCAAGTAGATCTATAAATATATCAAAATCTTGAAAACGAACGTTTTAAATAATGTGTTACGAGATGCACTATTTCTGGGACTCAAAATCCTTTTTTTTTTAAATTCATTCATCTCGATATCGAGATGATTAATTAGAGATTTTTTTTCAATATTAAAACAAACTTTCCCGACGAATTTCTTAGGTGTATCTTTAATTCTACGTTTTAAAGTTGCTACGTTATATAAAATTTTTCCTTTTAAAAAATAAAGGCGTGTTGGAACCCAAATTTATACAAAAACATATAGATTTCATCCAGATGATCTATACAATATTAAAATAGAGTTTTGATTTCTAATTTATTATATAATATTTTTCTTGTAATTAGGGATGTCCCCTCAACTTATTGGAGGGCACCTAGAACAAATAAAAAATAAAACATTTCTAATAAAACTAAATGACCAAAAGCCCTTGCAACTGTCAAGGGTATTCTTATTTCATTGCTAGTATTGCTTTTTTGCTATTATCATCACGCTCGCCCATATTCAATGTCTGCAGACCCTAAATTATGCTACAAAATAAATTATACAAAATAACAAAAATAAAAAACTATGAGCTATTGGATCAAGGTCTCATGCTCAAAAGCCAACCTGTGATTGTGACTCAAGTCATCCCAATCGTCTACTCAAATTGGATGCCTGAGAGCTGAGGTCCCATATGCTTTATATGAGGGTGACACTATCTATAAAATTTTCTTTAAAAAGAAAGAAAAATTTATGTGCATATCTTATATAATTTACAGTAATTAATCCGTTATTGCTTGCATACCCATTTTCACATTTTTTTCAAAATAACTAAATTGCCCTCATTTCACCTATATAATATCAGGAATTATGCATACTCCTAATTTATTTCTGTTCCAATCAATGAAATCCAACATCTGGAAATTTGAAATTTAGGTTTTTCCTATTTTTGAATATATGAAATATTGGAGGTGGATACCACAACAACTTTCCCAAGTTTACACAATTTACGTTTTTGAATATATGAAATCTTGGAGGTGGATGACACAACATCTTTCCCAATTTTACACAATTTACTTTTTTCCTATTTTCGGATTGAAAATCCAAAGTTTCACGTTTTGAATATATGAAATATTGGAGGTGGATGACACAACAACTTCCCCAATTTTACACAACATTCTCTAGATTTTTTCTTAATTTTTTTTTGATATTCATAATCTGAAAATCTGATATTTAGGTTTTACCTATTTTCAGATATTGAAAATCCAAAACTTTAGATTTTGAATCCAAAATATTGCCAATCGATTTTATGAATTTTTTTTTCTGAATTTTAAAGATAAAGTTTTTTTACATAAATTTTGGATTTTTGGATTCTGATTTCTAAAAGTAAAAATATAACCAGACTTGAAGAATGTTTAATTTTAGATCCCCAAGATCTGAATTATGACTACTTGGTGATTTTAAAGAATTTGTGAAAACCGATGTGAACGTAATAGCAGAATAATTAGTTTTTTTTCTTCCTTATTATATTACACACTTAATTTATCAAATTCAGTTTTAAAAAGATACTCCCAAGGCTTTAATTCGAGAAAATGTGAACGAGAGAGCATGAAAGCATGAGAGGAGCTATAGTAGGGGTGGCAATGGGTCAGGTCGGGTTAGTGTCAGCTTGGATCCTGCCTGAACCAGTCTCAATTCGTGTCTAGGAATTTGGATGCAAACCCCCAGTTCGGGTGTTGGCCTAGAACCTAGTATGAATATTTTAAAAGATATTAAAAAATATCTCCATAGACGATATTTTCAACTTTCATTTCTTCCTGAACCCAAAAATTCAAAGCCTATCTTCTAACCCCCCAAATAACTTTATCATTTTTTTTCTAACTTTTAACCCAAACAAATTATTAAAGACATCTTTTTCCTATCTCTCTCTCCTCACGTGTTTCAATCTCTCTCCTGACGTGTTTCTCTCTCTAAACTGGTCATGTTCAGAACTCTCTCTCTTCTTCTTACCCACCTTCTCTCTTGTTCTTACTCTCGGCCTGCAATGGGTCATCGAAATTTATTATCGAGGTATTGCGGCTGACCAAGCCCTTTCTTGATGGTTCTAGTGAGCTCCAAAAGCCTATCGGCCAGAGTCGAATTCCCATGATCAACATGAGCAATGATTGAGAAGTTCCTGATTCTTTTAGATGGGAACCGGCTCAAATCAATGACGGTTTCTCTACTAGAATGGTTACTTTACCAAAGTGAAGTAAGTCCCACAGGCTTATGCTCTTTGGTCCCATTCGGTAAGCCGATGGTTCTTCACCGGCAATCATAGGCTTGCTTTGTCAACAACGGAGCGTATACTCTTGCACATTCCTCAGACAAAGATAAGCTCCTTTACTCTAAAGCTTGGCCGACAACAGAACAATCTTCTAGCACGATCAACATGCTAAAATGCATGTTCCTGAGGTCAAAGCACCCCACCAAACTACATTTGCCCTATGGTTGCCCAGCTACTGCAGCTTGTTAATTTTTCAAGGTTTGCAACATGAAAGGAGAAAAAAAAATGGCAGCCAAAGCTCAAATGAAAAAGAAAATTTCATTCAAAAGAAAGGCCAATTTACAAAAAGAGGGAGATTCATATATACAAAAAACCCCCAAAGAAATAAAATCGATGACAAAATATCATCGAGTCCAGCTTGAAAGCTCGCTTTTGGCATGCTCAAGCTGGCGCAGTTCTTCAGCAGTAGCCGGCGTTCTCATCGGCAGTTCCAAGTTCGGCCAATCTAGCTTTGATGATTTTCTTGAGGTGGGTTTCAGGGGGTTTGTGTTATGTGTTATGGTTCAGTTGGGATTTTCCCTTTAGGTAAGGGGGGAGGGGAAGTGGGAGGAGGTGGTGGTCTTAGGAGGGGTAGGGGAAGTGGGAGGTGACATGGTAGAGGACAAGAAAGAGTGCACGGAGCAGCTGACAGGGCTGGCAACGTGCCTGCTGTATGTGCAAGGGGAGGCGGCGGTGCCCACCAAGGACTGCTGCAGGGGGCTGAAGCAGGTGGTGGAGAAGAGTGGAAAGTGCTTATGCATCCTTATCAAATACTCCACTGACCCCAACCTTTGCATCAAGAACAACACCTCTCTCACTGCCACGCTACCCCACTCTTGTAGCGCCTCCGTCGATATACTCTACTACTCAGTTTAAGCTCTAACCTCTCTCTCTCTAACCTCTTTCGGGTTTTCAATGGTGGTTGTGGTGGTCGTTTTAGAAGGGGAGATAGAGAGAGAGAGGTTTGGTAGGTTAATCAGGGGAGAGAGAAAGGGAATCATGACAAGAGAGAGAGGCTTTAGAAACAATAACTAGATTGTTTGGGTCAAAAGAATTAATAAAAAATGAATAAAATATGTAGTAAGATATGATTTGAAGCCTTAGGTCAATGGAGAAATGAAAGTTGTAAATGAGGTCTATAGAGATATTTTCCCTTTCAAATATATATACACCATAGATACTTAGGAAAATTTATTAAAATATATATTCCAAAAAATATAATGTATATAT
>NW_006497249.1:83968-106679 GCF_000471905.2 Amborella trichopoda
CTAGAGATATGTGCCAACTTTAATGGTAATCCTTTAGGGGTCCTACACACATGGGTGGGAGAGGGACCTAAAGAATCATTTTTCTCTCTCTCTCTCTATATATATATATATATATATATATGTATGTATGTGTGTGTGTGCAGTAGTCATCAAGCTTAGAGAGAATCTACAGTCATGAGGGTCATTGCTATGGAATCCTTGGTTGTTTGAGTTTAAACCATTATTTGATTCTCGCTGACATATCTCTCCCATAGTTATCGGAAGCGGGAGCATCGGATGGAAGGCTGCCAAAAGCTCCAGCAACGGCCAAAGCTCCGGAGCTCGTTCACCCAAAGCTTCAAAGCTTGGTGAACGAGTTCCGGTGAGGGTATACGTAGCGAATTGAGATCCCATATGAACATGGAGCATGTTCCCAATACATCGGGTTCTAGATCCTTTTAACGTGTATGCATTCCATGTCAAATGGGAATGTGTTTCTATATTCATTAGGATCACGCTCCCATCAAAAACAAGATCGCGCCCCCATCTAAGAATGCACGTGTTTCTAATTGGAAAAGATCGAGCTCCATTCAAGGAAGGATCGTGTTTCGTGCATGATTAGTCCACACCCCCATCGCAACACTCCACTTTTTATGAAAATTTGGCTTAAAACATAATTATTTTATTTTAAAAGTTAAATTTTATTTAAAAAAATTCTTTGAGGAAGCTCTGAGAACATAGGGATCAAGTTCAGGGAACATAGGAATTGCGCTGCTAAAATAAATTCCGGGAGAGCAGTTCTATTTTATTCAAGAACAAGATTTACCATTTTAATTAACGTGTTCCGTGCGACAGTGGGATCGAGATGCTTTGTGCATGGATGGAGAATCCTATAAATTGGAGCATGCATGAAAACGTTAAAACAAGTTTCAGTCGAGGTCCCGGTCAAAAAAGGCCGGAGCTGCGTTCCGGAGCAGAAGCGTCACCATAGTTCAGCGCTCTCGGTAACTAAGGGTCTCCATCACCATCGAATCAATGGTTGGACAATGATAACACTCCCATCCATGGATTATTCACGGTCACAAGTATTGAATTACGCTTTCAAAATATATTGTGTAAAGGACGGAGATGAATTTGAGCTATTTTTATGTTTCAGACTTGCTAGGAGCTGATCTGTGCTGCAAGGACACTCCTTGTGCAGTTGTTTCTGGTATGTTTTGCGTTTAAAAATATAAAAAATACTACCAATCGAGTAAATCTATAAATACATAAAAATCTTTAAAATAGGAGATACACTACTTTTAGAACTTGAAAATTATTTTTTTGTTTCGTATCCGCACATCTCAAAGTCGAGATGATCAATGGAGGGCTCTCCAATGTCGTAACAATTACTTCTTGAGGTGCATCTTACTTCAATAGCATAATGTTGCGACCTTATATAGATATTTTCATTTAAATTTAGGAAATCTATAATTATCATTGATAAAAAAAAGGTTAATTGGATATTAAAAATGATCAAAATGCCAGCAAGATTTCCTGGTATTTTTGTCTTTCTTTCTTCCAAGTTAAATTTTTTTTTTTGTTCTCTCATTTTTTCTACAACTATGTGATTGTTTGAAATATAGATGCCGTAGATTTGAACTTAGTCCTGTACATAAACAGATATTATCAAAATGCCTACGAGAGATGAACTTAAAATCATGTGGGTTTTTACTTGTATAAACTTAAATCAAAAGATATAGATATAAAGTATTCATCTATCACAGATAATTTTCATATAATTGAGAGAGAGAGAGATGTGTCTTATGGTTGGATCCATAGTTAGCAAGTCAGGGAATAGTAAAATATTAGAAGACCAAAACATCGTAATAAATCAGTTTTATTTCATAAAGATGGAGGAAAACATCGGGTAAAAAAAAGGGATCACAAAAAAATAAGGTGAGTTGTAGAATTCTGAATATTTCGGATTTGGTGTAATATAATTAAAAAATTGAATGTGTAAAGATGACACAATATATGATTATGATTTCTAGCTATTATACAGATATGTTAAAGCCATAAAATTACATTAAACAATAATTTTATGGCATTACTAGTGTCATTAGTGTAATACTTGACAATCTGTTTTGGAACTTTCAATAAAGGGAAGTTTGTATAGAGCCTAGGCTCTAAACAATCAAATTAGAGGCTACCTTCAAATAGTATCGAGAAATGTGGTTTCAATATTGAAAATCTTTGTGATAGCCTTAAAATATATTTTCACATTTATTTTTAAAGTTTAAAGCTTCAAAAGTTGTGTAGATTGACATATCTATGAAAACTTGAAAATCTTGAAAATTGACAGTCTAAAAATGAGTTACAAAATATACTATTTCCAAAACTAGCCATCCATTTTTTTCTCATGTCCATACATTTTGATGTCGAGATGATCAATTTGAAGATATTTGGGGGTCAAAACAACCTCTTCTAGTGAAAGTTTTTAGGTAGGCTCAAATTTGATTGTTTAGAGCCTTGGCTCTATATAAACGTTTCCCTTCAATAAATTCAACAACAATGCTTACTCTCTTCTCATAGAACAAAACATACCATAGATTTATTGGGAACATAAAATGAAACAACAACACAACTAAATTCAAGAAGGAATTAGCAAATAACAAGAAATGTGAACCAAAGTATAACATTATTTTACAAAAAATAAAATAAAATACCGCCCACAATATAGGATTGTGGTTAATTAAAATGTAACAAAAAGATCAAAATATTTAATGGGATACTATACATTGAGACCATTTACTATTAGTACAAGGAGGTCACAACATATAGTTTAGAACTTCCACGCACAACATAGAGTTCAATTCTTACCAAGGTCCTAAGTCAATATTAAAAAAAAAAAAAAAAAATTGCTACAAAAGTAAGAGGTCTACAATGTGACCAATGTTGCTGCAAAGTTAAATACCCAGCCTCAGAAAAAAGATTGAGAAGGTAATCCTAACTAGGAGTAAATGTAAGACCTGTATTTATGAGACCATACTCATTTAGTAGAGGCATCAAAATTACGTTTCAAGAAGAAAAATTTTCAAAAAAAGAAATAAATAACAGAAATAAGCAATTTTAATTTTTTTTTAAAATAAAGGATCTCGATCCCACTGTCCCATGAGCAAAGGATCTCGATCCCACTGTCGCACGGAACACGTTCCTTAAAATTGTAGATCTCGTTTCTGAATAAATTAGATCCCCGCTCCCAAAATTTATTTTAAAAGTGCAATTGCTATGTTCTCAGAACTCGATCCCTACGTTCTTGGAGCTTCCCAAAAGAATTTTTTAATATAAAATTAACTTTTAAAATAAAATAATTTTATTTTAAGCCAAATTTTCATAAAAGTAGAGTTCTGCAATGGTAGCACGGACTAAATCTTGATCCTTTCAAAATAGGAACGTGGTCATTGATAGATGGGGGCGATCCTGTTTTCAATGGGAGCGCGATCCTAATGAATATGGGAACACGAGCCCATTTGATACGGAACGCGTACCGTTAAATAAGGATCTAGAACCTGATGTATTGGGAACGTGCTCCCTGCTCATACGGGATCTCAATCTACTACTTTTACCCTTACAAGATCTCACTCCGGAGCTCCGAGCTTTGGGCAGTTGTCTATCCGAAGGTCTCGCTCTCAATAACTATGGGAGAGACATGACAGTGAGAAACGAGAATCAAATAGTGGTTTCAACTCAATCAACCATGGATTCCATAGAGATGACCTTCACGAGTGTAGATTCTCTCTAAGCCTGATGATTAATGCATATATGTATATGTTTTTGATAGATAAAAAATAACGTAAAAATTCACCTTCATCCCTAACTTGGATACCATTAAAGAAGCAAGCATTTGGGGTAGGTTAGGTTAAACCTTGCTTGAGCAATGCTCGCAGTTACGGGGTAGTATGCAACGAGGACGTTTGAATTCTCCATTTCCTTTCCTTTCCTGCTCTTCTCTTCAAGCTGCTGTATTCAGTTTTCCTTAGTGCTTTAGGAGGATTACCTTGCCATATTTATAGGAAAAAACTGAATTTTTAATGCTACACATAGTTTTCATGCTTCTCCAAACTTAGTTGGTGCCAATAATTTGGTTATCCAAACTTGGTTGGCATCAATAATTGACTCTCCATTTGATCTGTGGAAATGTTTCCAAGTATCTTTCTTGGGATTATTTTAGTTATGATTTCAAGAATGAGATCATTTCCATCGTGGTTTATGTTAAAAATAAAAATTAAAAAATTTAAATTGTTTCCAATTTAATGTTTACGGTTTCAAGAAAACTTCATGAATTTAAATGGAAAAATTTTCTTTTACTCTTGCGAGATATTTGGTTTAAGAATTCAAATTTAAATTGGGAACGATTTGCCTCGTAACTCCTTTTCATGCCGGACTCTAGGAACAAATATACAATGAAAATATGTTTTTTTTTTTCTTTTTTTTGGTGGCAAGTAATGAACATATTTTCTTATCAATTTGAAAATATCAGATTGAAAGTTCTTGTTCTCTCTCTACTGATCTCCCTCTATAATTTGCAGTTCTTAGCTTTTATAATTAAACATTACGTTTCCAATTTTTTAATTTGCATTTCTTAGCTTTTACAATTATTAATAATTTGTATTTTTTAGGTTTTAGGGTGAACCGATAGGTTTAGATAATTTTTTACAATATACATATTTTTTGGGTTGAAATCATAATTTGTTTTTTGACAACTAATTTGTTCAAGTGGTGATGATCCATGTAAAAGTTTTCCAATGCTTGATTTGTAATCTTTGGGGAATTATGAGGTGAGGCTTTACTTATTTTGAGAGGGCTACAGCCCAATCAAACCATTTTCCATTTTTAAAACATAAGAAAAATCCAATATCATTAGAAATCAACTTTCAGAAAGTAATTAGGACATGTATAAATCTTGATTTAGCGATAGTTCAATCTTAAATCTATTTTCCTACATGTCCCTAATCCCTATCGTGTATCTTATCATCTCTTTAACATTACAATTCCCTGGCAGCTATCGATCAAAAGTGGAGACACCGCTTTCTCTATCTCAATCTCAACAACGAGAAATTATCTCCCTCTTCCTTCAAACGCTAATTAATGTTTGAAGAGAGAAAGAAAGGAAGCCTCTCTCTCTTTTATCTCATCAACTAAACCAAATCTACATATTAGGAAAGAAGAAAAGGAAACCCCTCCCTCTCTTTTGTCAAGATATAGACGCAGCTCCTCGTCTTATTACTTTCTTCCTTTTTAAGACAATCCTTGTCATTTTTTTATTCTTCTATCTTTTTAATCCCATCTCTCCTTATTTTTCTCTCTTCCTTTTTAAGAGCGCATTAGAAACCTCTCTCATTATTTCAACTTTATTTAATTCTGTCTCTCCTATTTCAAAATCACCTTCCTCTTCCTTGTTCTCTCTTCTCAACTTTAATCAGTTCTCTCACCCCAGTTGAAGCTTTAACTGTATCAACTTTATTTGTACTTTGGCTCTTATCGCTCTCTGTTCTCTATTTCATCTCCCATCTCCAGTTGTTTCTTTCTTGTTCATTACAGTAGCCATGTCTTCTTCTTTTTTAAATATATTCATTATCACTAATTCACTGTTTCGATAAAATCAATTTTGATAATGAATTATCAGATATTTGGCGGTGTCCCTCATAAAATTATTTGTGATAAACTTATAGGTAGGTTTTACGTACAATTTTATCTTTTTAAAATATCTTTTTGCTTTATTCAAAGTACATTGCTGAAAAGTGCATGTTTTTAGCCAGAAGCAATTAAAAATAGCTAAAAAAACACTGAAAACAGTCTGTGATTAAATAATATTTGTAATACATCGTATGCATTGGACAACAAATATTTGTAATACATCGTGCTAAAGCATTAGCCTCTCTCCCTCTCTCTCTCTGCGCTCCTCCCATTAGTACTTCCAAGGGAAGAGAAGAAGAACCAAGGAGAAAAGCACAGGGAAGATTCAAAGCCATAACTTCTATCTCTCCCTCTTCAACATTATTGGTCTTGGACCACAGAGAAGAAGATTTATCCCTCTCTCAAGCCTCTCTCTTCATAGACAATCCCTCTTCCTCCCATCATTACCCATAGAGAGAAGAAGGTACAAAAAAACCCGAGGCTAGAGAGAGAAAATCCACAAAATGGACCATTCTACACTTGAACCAAAAGCAGACAGCACATGCTCCACCCCCTACACAAGTGCCCCTTCCTCTCCACCACGCCACCTCTCCTTCTCTGCCCTGCTAGCCCCACCCCTTCTTCTTCACATGCGATTAGTTGAAACCCTCCACACAACAATTAGTTATAAGGGAAACGAGTGAGCGAGAGCTTCTAATCTCAACTCCATATTTATGGCCCCCTACCTCCGGCTTCTCTCTCTCTGTCTCTTTCTCCCTCTCAATCTCAACTCTCATATTTAACCCCCCCCCCCCCCCACTCTCTCTTCACATTGCAAACTTCTTGCCCTCCATTATTACTTGCACAACAAAAGACGAAGAAGAATATGAGAGAAGAAAAGCACATTAGGGAAAGGACCGTCTAATCCCAAAGCTCTCTCATTTATCTTATCCTCCTTCTCTCTCTCTCTACAACACTGCTCCCATTATTACTTGCAAGGGAAGAAGAACAATAAAGGAGAAAAGCACAGAGGAGATTGAAAGCCATAACTTCCATCTTTCTCTCTTCACCATTATTGGTCTTCGACCAAAGAGAAGAAGATTTATCCCTCTTGCTCAACCCCCTCTCTTGGCAATCCTCTTCCTCACATCATTACCCACACAGAAAGAAGCTAAAAAAACCAGAGTTTAGAGAGAGAAAATCCACAAAATGAATCATTAAACCCTTGAACCAGAATTAGATGGCCCCTATTATCGGTTTTTCAAGAACCGAAAAACATATAAATTCGTATTTTCAAAATCCGAAAATTATTACTGTTCGGTTTTTCAAAAACCAAAAGCTTTAAACATCTCAGTTTTTGAAAAATCGAAAGTGGGCAGCTCCATCTTTTTTTATAAAAAAAGGTGTTATGAAGTTGAAAAAATGGGTATAGATGTATTAATGTAAAGTTGGAGTTAATTCTGTAATAACGCTAAATATAATGGATATATACGTTATTTTCCCTAAAAAAATATCATGTAGACTATATTAATTTGGATAATTGTTTGGTGTGGCCAAGCTCACACTTGTTACTATGGGGGCTGGAGATCTACACTGTCCACCAAGACCAGGTCCCTTGAGTAATGGTCCTTCAAAGAAAAAGTAAAATCAACGGTTCAAATATTTTCTCCAAAAAAATATCATTTCTAGTTTTTAAAATATAATTATTTTTACATATTAATAATCTCCATGTTAAAGATTATATATTTCTTAAAAATTAGGATCAAATACTATTTTGATAATAAAGTATTAAGGGGCCTACATTTCTACATGTGACTCCGTGGCCAGTATGCTAACCGCATCTTATTAATTTTGGATAAGATATTCTACTAATGATAAGATTAATTGTCATCCAAGCTGACCTTGCAATTACGACTATATCCTGACAATATTGTACATATGTACATGATTATATGCATGACTTCCCATGGTGCAAACCAGTGGTTTAAACAACGGATCGGTGCCCGAGATCAAGCACCTAAAAAACCCATCCGGATCGGTGAATCGGCGATCCGGATGGGGAACTGGCCGAATCGATCGAATTAAGCCTTAAAAGAAAATCCAAAAAAATTATTAAAATTCATTATAAATGTTGGTTTTTAGGAATCCAATAAGAAATGGGGGTATTACATTATTAACTTTCATTTTTTTCATCAATATGCCAATATTTAGATGTTCTTTCCCCGTATGAACTTATGTTAACCATTATATTTACATCAGACAAAAGAAAAATCATAGAATTATCATTGATGAAATATATAATCATACATAGACTAAAATAAGGAATTGATTAAATCGATGAAAAAATGGCCAGAAAAATCTCGAATTGGAAGGAAAATCCTAATCCGATAAAAAGAAACCCAAATTATTACAATCTAACTAACTATAATCCAAAATTATTACAACCTAACTAACTGTAATATTATATATTGAAATTGAAATTGTTGGTTTACATTTTATAGTTATTTTATTATACAAATAATAACAAATCCAAAATATCGTATAATATCATCTAATTTAAAATGTATTATTGATAACTATAAGAAAAATAGTACATTACATAATTTATAATGCAAATAAATTAAAATAAATAAAATGAAAGATTTGGTTATCAATGTAGAAATAAATTCTAAAGTGGTATGATGTAGTGTTATTTTTCTCTCTTAAAATATCCTCTAAACTAATGTTTTTTAATATTCAATAAACTAGAATTAGTATTATTTTTTGTTTTTTTAATATCCTATGAGCTAGTACTAATTTTAATCTCAATTAACTACTTAATTAATTATTAATCATATAATGAAATAATCCCGTGAGATAATAGCCTAACAGAGTTTTTATGTTTTATTTGGGTAGGTAAATTTAAATTGTTTTGGTGAAAGATAGGGGTGGTGAGCACCCAATTATTAGTTTTAATAACTTTTCTTTTTTATCATATAACTTAATTACTTACATTGGGCGTACACCGTTGGGCGAACACCCTTAGGCACACCATCATTGTAGCGTATGTAAAAGGCAAATATGTTAATTTAAAACGTCAAGTGTTAGTAAAAGATAAAGGTGTATATATAAGAACTGTCCCACATCGAAGAGATGTGGAATGAAGAGACCCTTCAAAAGAAGCAACCCAATGAATTATGTTAGTTGATGGTGTGAAAAGGGCCAAGTGTAAGTGGGGCCATGTATGGAACACGCTGACGTAAGCAATAGTGGGGCCATGTAATTTACCTTTTTAATAGAAAAACTAAAAAACAAAATAAAAATAAAAGTCGTAAATCAGGGCAATCATGGTGTCACAAGGGCGATTCACTATAGCGATTCGCCGATTTACTATAGCGAGTCGTCAATTTTTTCTGAAAATTGCCATTTCCATTTCAACTCTAGAATCATCTGGTTTCCGGTATTTCATGGGAATCTGCACGGGATGTCCGATTCCCGAGTCAACCGGGGCGATTCCTGGTCGACACGCCGTTTTTTTAATCCTTAGTGCAAACTCTACAAACGTGTTTTGTGTACAAGAACAATTACAATACAACACAAATTTGATGCTTTGTTAATTATGAAATAATATGGTTTCCCTATAAAGAGCGGGTAAGCCCAATATAAAGTTCTCAATAATGTGAGTAATTTGCCATTGGTAGTACTTGGCAATGTGTTGAATTCCCTTAGGGCAACTCTCAGGCACAATAAAGGAAGTATAGAAGGGCTATATGTAGCAACTACAAAACGATTTAAATAAATAATGTAGATTATTACTCTTAACCATTATCTTTCTTTGAGTTTTACAATCGTTATTCACATGTAACATATATTTCTCTCTCAAAATAAATAGGGGACTGGAATGTGTTTCTGAATATTCTAACTGAGTTTGTTTTGAGATCTACGGCTGCATTGCCATTCTGATACATGATGCAGCATAGAGGGTGGATAGACAAGATCAAAGGGAAAATAGGGCTGGAAATTCAATAAATTCAATTAAAATGAAGCTCAAGAGGCTTCAGGCTTCAATGGAAAGAAGTCTCTCTAAAGTATTAAAATCAGCTAAACTACTCTGTAATCTCTTAACAAAGTTTTAAATAGCTACTCTTTTGCACCCTAAATTACAATAAAATCCCAAACTATCCCTACTAATTAATAAATTCCAAACAATTCTCAAAAACTCCATATCATCCTTAAACAATATAAAAAATTTCAGAAATGCCCCTGTGAATAGTATCCATGAACAACATGCGTGAACAGTACCTTTGAAGTACTAATGAATACTGAAAAATAAATAAAATAAAAATTATGTGTTAGAGATGTCATCAATAGGACCGCATCAATCCCGTTGGTTAGAAGAACTCGCCCTCGAGTTCTGGTGATATATTCCATCCACCTGTCAGGATTTACCCTTTGAAACTCCATCTATGAAATCCATGGATCATCTAGGGCAGATTTATCTTTCCAGTGCACAAGATACTGCGTAAATGATCCATGCCTCGTGGTAATATACAAACACCTTGGCCTTGAATTCTGGCAACTGGTCTTACCCATCAGTCCCTATCGCTTTGTTGTGCCCACCATGATAATCATATAGATGTGCAATGTTAAAAATTGGCAAAATATCATAACCTGCTAAAAGCTCTGGTTTGTATGCATTCTCTCCCAATCTCTTAAGGACGCGACAAGGTCCAATGCACCTAATCTTCAGCTTATGGTACTGTCTTTGAGGAAATCCCCCCTTTCGTAGGTAGTCCATAACTAAATCACCTCATTAAACTCTTTTCAGTGCCTATGGCAATCACTATTTGTAATGCGTTGTGTTCCTCTTAATCTTGTAGTCATCTCCTATTGGATGTCTGGAATGTATTCCTCTTAAGCCTCTGCAGAATTGCTAACTCGCTCCATATCAGGCAAATTCACCAGATCTCATACTTGTTTGTGTTCCTGCCGTAAACTACTTCAAAAGGAGATCTCCTCGTGGTTCTATTTTTAGCATTGTTATACACAAACTGAGCATGAGAAGAACAAATCCCTCTGTTGTGGTCGTTCTCTTTGTGAAACAGCGCAAAAGATTGCCCAAACTCTTGTTAATTATCTCTATTTGACCATCTATTTGAGGATGGTGTACACTGCTGAACTACAGTTTTGTCCTCCATAAGTGGCTTATAAAACGTGCAGTTTTTGGAACACCATGAAGCCAAACATCTTTGAAATATAGATTGGGTGCCTGCATAACGTCCCTAGTGTTTTGGCATATGCTATGTGCATCTTGTGCAAAAAATATTAGGCTCAGCCATGGCTTGTAAACAACCTTGGTTTTAGCTAGTGTAGGTTGAATCACTAAGAGCTTGCTAACATTGGGGTATGTGTTTTCTTCACCTCCCTCGATATCAGCATCACTCCCTTCATCGGTGTGCACGTTTTTCTCCCCATTACTTTCCGTAGATTTCCCTTGCAAGTGGATGCCAGCTTGGCGCTTCGGGCAATCATAAGACCTATGTGCCGGCTCACCACGCTTAAACCATGTTCCTGATTTAACGTTGTTTGGGGACTGTTGTACTAGTCAGCATTGGTCAGTTTGGTCCTTAAATCGACCCCCTTCCACACCATGGGACTGGTTACACCTTGACGTCAATACCTCTTTGGACTTTGTTGTGGCTAGTTGCTTATTTACAAGCACTTGGGCCCAGATCTGTTACCTTGGTCTCAGTCTTCAAAGCGAGTTAATAAGCTTGATCCAAAATAAAAATCTGATGCAGGGACTACTCGTCTTATATTGCAACACGTAGCCCACTGGTATATCTTGCAATCAGCTTGTTAGCCGTCTCTCGAATATCATTCCGATTCAATAACTGATAGAAGGTTTCCATATAATCCTGTATTGCACCATCTTTCCGCCGTAATCGATGGAGTGTTGGTAAAGATCTTGCATAAAATTTGTGGAAGAAATTTTCCTTTCAAATGCCTTTTCATCGGCTCCCTACTTCAGGGCCTTTTACTTTCCTTTTCTTGTGTGATCAACTTGTATTTGATGCAATGACGACAAAGCATGACCTTTGAACCTAGTACCAATAAATCATATTGTAATCGATGGAGTGTTGGTAAAGATCTTGCATAAAATTGTGGAAGAAATTTTCCCTTTAAATGCCTTTTCAACTTCTCCCTACTTCAGGGCCTTTTACTTTTCTTTTCTTGTGTGATTAACTTATATTTGATGCCATCACAACAAAGCATGACCTTTTAACCTAGTACCAATAATCTTTTTATGCTCTTCCATATCATTCTATTGGAAAAATTTGTTGTGACACTTTCAAGCCAGTCAAGGAAGTCATTTGACTGTAGTCTCCCGCTAAAATCAGGAACATCAACCCTAATACTTTGTTCAGAGCCTTCAAGTGCTTGAACCTACCGATCCTCAAATGGTATAGGGTGTCTTGCCAGTAACCTATATGATCCAAGACTATCTCTGTCTGAAGCATCCTCTAAATTCAGATTTGGTCTACATCTTAAACATTGGGGACGCAAGTGATCACCTTTGCTCACCCCTTTGTTGGCACAATTCTGGGTGATGTCTCTGAACTGGCGCACCTCGGAAGCCACTGTGTCAAATCTCTGAAGAATACCCTCCAAAGCTGCCATCATGGGTCTAACTCCGGTGTCTCGACCGCGAAATCCTCTCACATGGTCACTTCCTCGCAACTCTTGTGCAGCCATCCTCGTGTTTCCAAAGAAACTGAATGCCACGGTGATGGAGGGAAAAAATGTTCTTATTTTTTTAATTTTGTTCAACTTTAAAGGATGTATGTTATAGTTTGTTTTCAGGGCTTATTTCTAGGGTTTTTAGTTGTTTTTAGGGATTCTAGGGTTTTTATAGTTTGTTTATTTATTTCATTAGTACTATTCACAAGTACTATTCACAAGTACTATTCACGACTACTATTCACAAGTACTATTCATAGGAATAAAACTATCATTATGAAATTTATACTTAAGTTAGGACCTTTTGGGTAATAGCTAATTGTATGGATAAATATTGTCCAAAATAATAAATTTTCAATATAAATAAGGGCATGGATGGGCCGGAGAGTCATGTTTATCTAAAATTGCTGGTGTCAGGGTACTTCTTGTTGATATTTCTATGTTTCTTCGAGTTTTTCTACATCAAGTATCAAAGGCCATGATCTTCATAGAAGTTATTATAGTAAGTATGGAAGTTACTGTAGCAATACACATATGGAGTTACTGTAGAACCACTTTCTTTGGTGCCCTAGGTCAATAACAAAGAGGGAAAGTTATAGTGGGGTCTAGGGTTTATTGATTTTGGCTAAGGTTTTCCCAAAACAACATAGATCTTGCGGATTTCAGCATTTTTCGTTGATTATTTGCCTAGGATTTGTGATTTTGGCAAACCCATGGCCGTAAAAAGGGGTTTTAAAATGCGGATTTTCGTAGATCCACTCTGTGATCCCATAGATGACAGAATTGAGGAACTTGAGAGGTAAGTACAACAGCTAGTGTGGTAATTCGCGAGCCTCAATAAGGGGCAAAACGATGATCTTTTAGCCCAAGAGGATCTTGAGTACAATCCTTTTCACTTTTGCTCTCCGCGTGTGGAGTCGAGTGATTAGGACAACGACTAGATACCTTGACGGTTCATCACTCTAGGATTTTCAATTTAAAGGATGATATTTTTTTTTGACACAGATTGCATAAAAAATCAGTAAGCTGTAGATTGGGATTCACCACCAATCTTCGATATATACTCAGATGAACAACAAGATCGTTTAGGAGATCCGATCTATGATAAGTATCACGATGATGGTGAAGATATTTTGGAAGAGGGTGAAGTTGTTGGTTTAATTGCTGATATCAAAGATGCACTCGTGGTATGTCCTAGAGCTGAGCCTGAGCAAATTCAGCAGGGTTACATGGCTGAAGTGATGCAATTTCAACAAGTTTATGTGATTAAAAATATTCTATCGGCATACAGTGACCTTTCCTCGAGGGTTTCTTTGTTTCAATGCATAATCTTCGTGTTTTTATCAGTGTTGTAATCCGTAAGTCCCAGGTTCATGTTTACAATATTCGAGTTGAAGAATGTTGTCGAGTTAACGTCAATTTCATTTTGGCGCACTTCAAAACTTGAGGACGTATTCTCTCCAACCAAAGGAGAATGATAGAGGAGGGAAAAAATATTCTTATTCTTTATTTTTGTTCAACTTTAAAGGATGTATATTATAGTTTGCTTTTAGGGCTTATTTTTAGGATTTTTAGTTTTTTAAGGGATTCTAGGGTTTTTATAATTTTTTTATTTATTTCATGAGAAACGTTTATTCATGAATACTGTTCATGGGTACTATTCACAGGTGTAAAACTATCGTTATGAAATTTATACTTAAGTTAGGACCTTTTGGTTAAAAGTTAATTGTATGAACAAATATTATCCAAAACAATAAATTTTCAATATAAATTAGGGCATTGATGGGCTGGAGAGTTATTCATGTATTCCTCTTTAAGAAAAGAAAGATTTTGTCTTGTAAAAGAAGCCTAAGACTTGAGCCTTAGGTGGAAGAAAGGCTTAGGGTTTCTCCAAAATTGCTTGTGTCAAGTTGCTTCTTGCTGATTTTTCTATGTTTCTTTGAGTTTTCCTGCATCACATAGTGTGTGGAGAAAATCAATTGGCTCTGAGTTGATGAAGCACAAAGTGTGGATGGACAAGATCGAAGAGAAACTAGGATTTGAAATTCAATAGATTCAATAAAAGCAAAGCTCAAAAGGCTTCAATGCAAAAAACTCTCTCTACAATGATAACATCAGCAACTACTTGCTAACCTCTTTACAAAGTTTTAAATAGCTACTCTTTTAAACCCTAAGTTATAATAAAACACCAAACTACTCTTACTAATTAATAAATTCCGAACAATTCTCAAAAACTCCATAACACCCCTAAACAATATTTAAAATTTCAGAAATACCCCTATGAACACTAATTCATGAACAATAACCTTGAACAGTACTCGTGAATGGTAAAAAAATAAAATAAAAAAATCATGTGCTGGAGTTGACATTTGCAGGACTGCATCGATACATATCTAAAACTACAGAAGTTTTAATGTAGTCTTAATTTCTTTCTCTTGATTGAAGTTGTATGAATGTAGGTGAAGAAGACTTGGTTGTTTTACTGAAATGTTCTTGACCCTACTTCCCTTTCTTGCAGTTGGTGTGCAATGCCCATACAATTTGTGACAGTGAACTGAGACCCTTGGGAACAGGGATATATCCTGTGATTTCTATCATAAACCATAGGTAATGATAACATTTGTTGTTTGACGATTGATCCATATTAGAGGATAATATCTTTCTTTAGCTTTATAACCTCTTTTCGTGATTCTTTTATTTTTCTTGTTTCATTCAATAAAGCCATTGTTACCTTATTGGATATAGTTTTCTTGGCTGAATTACTTGGAGTTGCAGCTGCACCAAACTCGGGACTTCTATTTGAAGGAAAGTTAGCAGTAATTCGTGCTATGGAAGCTATACCTAAAGGTGCTGAGGTATGAGACTTTACGCATTTACTTTTATATGTTTGCATACCTTTAGTTTAGTGCATTATGTGCTGTATTATTTAACTGCTCTAGTTACTCTTTGCCTAACTTTTTCATTTATAATTGTCTCCTATGGTCCTGATAAGTTACATTGAAATTGCTGGAAGCACTGAGACTCGGAGGAAGGCTCTCAAAGAGCAATACCTCTTCAATTGCACGTGTTTACGTTGCATTAAAGTGGTATAATTTTACCGTTCTTGTTGCTTGCACACTTTTATGGAAGTATACCATGATAAATGCAGCATGCAAGCGATACGCTGTATGTTACCTCAACTATTCATTGTCAAGATCTCCGCTGCTTGAAAGAGTAGAAGTTCATCTCTACAATTTGTTGTTTACAATGGATGGTTGTCAAGATGCTGAATGTAACCTCAACCATCCATTGTCAAGATGAACTGTACAATGCGCTGTCCTGAAAATTTTTCTGATTCATGGATGGATGCAAATGACTTGTGGCTTCAATATTGAAGGGCTCTGATGAAGACTTGAAAGAGAGTGCCCTTTTGGAAGGTTTTAGATGCATAAATGACCAGTGTGATGGTTTTCTGCTACCAAATCCTGGTAGGTAATAGAAATGACTTATTAAAATGCTAAGCACCTTCATTAAATATGGCTAACCTCTTTTTCCCATGGTTGACATCTAGAACTTTTCCTGGTTATGTTATGATCCAGTGCAGATGGTAAGAATTTTACTTGTCAACGTTGTGGACTTCTTAGGAATGAGTGCAAGACAAGAAAGAGGAAAGAAGAAGTGGGAGAGAAACTAGATTATGCTTCTAAATTCGTCTCCTCTTGAAGTATCCTTTTTGAAAGTTAATAGATTTATTAATCTCATTAATATAAGATACTACTATAACTTCCCATATTCTTTTTACGCTGAACTATCTGTTGCGATCTTCCAATTGATAAAATTGTTTGTTATTGTATTTGATAAGTATATCCTCCTGCTATATATATATACAAACACACATGCACACACATACAGTGTTTCACTCGATAAAAGTCATTGTGTCTGGAACTTTGAGTGATGAGAATGAAAGCCAATATCATGCACTGGAATGTTGACCCCTTGACTAAATCAGAGTATTCTGAAGCTTGCAATTTGCATAGGATCATTGATCAACAACAAATGGAACTATACCATGCACTCTCAATTGGTTTGATGCGAACTCGGGAGACCCTTGTAATGGTACCAGTCCTTTATTGGTTATTCCTTTCATATCTTTTCATCAGTTATTAAGCTGTTAATATAATTTAACTATGAATTAAGCATAGTTCCAAATGGCAATGGCTTAGCTTCATTCATAAAAACATGGTCAATATCCAACTGACAGCTACAACATAAAAGTATATTGATTTCTTGTACCTATAAACGAAAGAGAAGCTGGTCATTACTCCCTTGTTTGATTTATTTTATTGTCATTCTTGATTCTTGAATCAGTAGTTAGTTATCAAAGAGAAAGAACTTATTTTTATAAATACTCATTTTTATTAATTCTTACAACTCATTTTAATTACTCATTGATTTATCATTTTTTGTATTATTCTCATTCTTGTTAGTGTGACGTAACCTTTTATTTTCTTGTTAGACTTAATAACTTACGTTAATTTTGATATGCCCACCGATATTGATGGAGCTAAAGGACTGAGAAGAAGCATTAAGATATTGCCAATTAACTATTCCTGTTTACCAAAGTATGTGAAGCTATGAAATTTCCTATGAATATTGTTGCTTATGAGTTTGACAAAGACTGCATGGTGATTTCATGGAATGGATTGGGCTTGCTCTATTATATCCTAACAAGAACGATTCTATTCCGTAATTTTAGGAAAGGGGTACCTTTCTATGTGGCACCACCCACATATAAAAACATATGTGACTTCTATTTTTAGCCATCCAATTCAAATTGCCCGGTGGGATAGCTTCACAACATCACACCTAATGTGGCTAGTTTTAGGGTTTTTTTTTTGTCTTTTTTCTTGCAAATCATTTTGAGATAATATTGTGGAGTTTCTCCTTCTCACTAGGGCACACGAAATAAAATGAGGAAAATATTTTCGACTATAAACAATGCCTATAACTTATTGGGGCATTTTGGTCATTTTCTATTATCGAAATATTTTTATATTATTGTTATTACGTGCTCCTCAGTGAGGAGGGGAATGCTGCAAATTTTATCTTAAAATGATAATATAAAAAAGATTAAAAATCCAAATACTCTGAGCCATCTGATCATGATTAAACAATCAAAGATAACTTCTGACATTATGGCTGATGCTCTTCTGACCATTCATTCGGATTGGATGGCTGAGAATTGAACCCACATAGAAAGGCTTACCTTTGGAAAAGGGGGCTGTAGTTTACTCCTCCTTTCTTAGTAACTGAATCATTACCCATCGTGTTAATACTTCTATTGTAAAAATTATAGTGTGAATTGCATGGTTGGATGCAATTACTAAATAAATAGGGGTAGACACTAACCCCTTTCAAAAACTCATTATGCTTCTTTGTGGGTTTATTTATAGTCTTGGTTAAAAGTTTGTTGCATAAGTAATGCTATCTTTTTAATTGCTAATTTCCTTGTTTTGTTTGATTGTAGGGGCATATCCAGAATTCCATCCTCTTTTAGGACTGCAATATTATACATGTGGGAAACTTGAATGGTTAGTTTTTCGTAGTTAGTCCATCTGGCCGAGTCTACATTGCTAATTTTGTTTGGAACTAACACTTTTGAGCCTAAAAAGGCAGAAATTCATGAAAAGCATCCAAGCTCAACTCAACCAAATCTCCATTTTTTTGAAGCAACCCAAAATGCCCAGATTTATCAATACTTCTCTATTTCGAGACACCTCCCAATTTGGGTAAAATAACAAAATGAAATGTAAATGTGTGTTCATTAGTTATATCAAGAACTTTCTTTGTGCATTTGTCTATACATGTGTGCTGGTAGCAAAGTTATCAAGACCGGGCCGAATCACCCGGTCTAACCAGTCGGAACACTGATTAGTGCCTTGACCGATCATGGCTAACACAAAAACCTTTTGGGTTTTGATTGATTTGATTTCCTAAATAAAGTTGATAAATGTTTTTGATATATTTCATATTTTTGAACTAATATTCTTAATTTTCTTATGCCGAGATGAGAATGTTGAGATGGATGAGTGGCAAGATAAGAAAGAATAGAGTTCGGAATGAATATATTTGAGAGAACTTAGGGGTGGCTCCAATAGGCAACAAGATTAGGAAAAGTAGACTTAGGTGGACTGGGCATGTGCAGCGGATACCCAATCCAACATCGATCAGGAGGTGTGGTTTTGTTCAAGTGGAACACTCTAAAATGGTAAGGGAAAGGCCCAAAAGGACATGGATGGAAGTGGTGAGAATATGGGCATTTATAGTCATATTGAGGGTATGGCCTTTGATAGAGTCGAATGGCATAACAAGATTCATATAGCCGACCCCAAATGATTCGGATAAAGCTTTGATGATGATGGTTCTTAAGCTTCTTCTGCTTTTCTAAAATCTGGCCCAAACGGTCCAATCAGCAGTCAAATCAGTTTTGATTTGGACTACAGCCCTCACCGATTTGGTGGACTGCTCGATCTGATAACTATGGCTAGTATGGTCAATCGTTTATCAAATTGTGACACTTCCCCTATGGGAAATGCTATGGCTAGTAGTATGGTCAATCGTTGACCAAATTGTGACACTTCCCCTATGGGAAATGCTATGGCTAGTAGTATGGTCAATCGTTTACCAAATTGTGACACTTCCCCTATGGGAAGCACTGTTTTAATTCCTAAAATAACTCAATTAAGACTAATTTTATTTGATTTTAAGTTGGTCCAGTTAAAAATTTGGGCGTACATGTAACGCTTGTAGTATGTTACTAGTATGGTACGTATAATTCTGAGAGTCTGTAAACAATGGAAATGGTAGATATAATTCTCTGAGTCTGTAAACAATCAAAATGGTATAGATAATTCTCAAAGTCTGTAAACAATGGTAAGTGGAGATGACTGGTGCTTCCACACAAGTATGCGATTCTGTTCAAGAGGAAGAGCAATTAATCTTCACCATCCATCATTGGTTACGGATGGTAGAGATTATATGCAGTATTTTGTCTGATGAACATTTTCACGGATGTCTCCCTTTTTTAGATGGTGAGTTTTCTATTTCCATGTGATATAAATGACGAGCTCTGATAGACATTTTCATGTTTGCATTTGCACGCATGCGAGCGTCCTCATTTCCAGGTGAACTGGAATAAGTACAGTATTTCCCATTTCCATGTGATCTATGGTACATTAGGCCCATATGAAGGCCATTTGATTTTTCTGACTTGCTCTTACGGAAGCTTGGTCGAAAAGATTGAAAAAAAATTAGTCATTCACAACCACTGATTAAGGATTCCTCAAAAAGTTCAGGATTAGTATAGTAATCCTTTTCAGAATCAAGAAGCTTGATTTGGAAAGTTGAGAAATTATTTCCCATTTAGTAAGTTTGGGAAAATGGTGATTAGTGTACGTCTCTTTTATCTGTAAGAAAAGGAAGGAACAAACTGTCCTATGAATCTGTCAAATGAACTTGCTATTTTTGGGTTGTAAAATATACACCTTTTGGGTTCCTAGTCATCTAATATCATGACAAACAGAGTTGAAGCAGAATGCATGTTTTGTGAATCATCAAAATGAGTCAATATATCACCAACTCTAATTTTTTTTGCAAATATTGTGCAAAAAGCTACCTTTCAAAAAAAATAAAAAGTTGTGCTAAAAGCTTATGAAAATGCTGATTACAGCTAGTTTATATGACTAGTTACATTTCTTTATAAGGTCACAGAAACATCCTTTATTTCTTCCTCATACGTTTCATCATGTAAAGGTTTTTAGGGAAGACTCTGAATGCAGTGAAGTCCTTAACAAAGGCTGCGGATATACTTAAGGTTACCCATGGTGTAACTACCCCTCTAGTAAGAGATCTTATGTGCCTGCTGGAGGAAGCACGAGCTGAAACTGCTCATTTAAGCCACATCAGTGACTTTGAACCCTAACTCAGTGTAGATGAAAGCTATTAAGCATGTGACCTGACAAGGCTTTTTATCCGACAGTACCAATGCACGTTCGTGCGGTGTAGTATGAACGACACAACAGATGTGGTTTATATATGCTGCCACCGTTATCTATTTCTCAGGACTGCTGTGTCTGAAGCCCATATCATGTCGTGTGTAATATGCTGATATACAGGTTATGAGAAATTGTTCTATTTATATTTCCAGGAAATTGTACTTTAATCAAATGAACTATTCAAGACCATAGTCAATTAGGTCATCACCATTCAACGAAATGTACCATAGTTGGGAGTAAGTGGGCATACCATGTGGTATGTCCTGTTTGTGTAGGTTTGACTTTCTTGCATGCTCATCTTGTTTATAGGATGGCGAAGGCGGAAATGCAGTATTGCCCATCTTTGAGTAGGAATGATTTTGATCTCTATGTACAAAATCTAAATAGTCTGTAGACAATCCTTTTTTTTTTTGGAACTTTATGTCTATTGAATGACACTCTTACGACCACCTATTTTGAAATTTTAAAGGTAAGAATAATTGTGACCTCCATGTAGAGAAGATAAATAGTCTTTTTGTAGACAATCCCATAAATAAAAGCCCCCTACAACTTTCAAAGGCATTCTTTTCCATTGTTAGAACTTCTTTTTTGTTATTGTTATCTAACATGCTCATATTAGATGTGTGCATACCCCAAATTTTGTTGCAAAATAATTTATACAATAAAAAAATGAATACTATAACCTGATGGATCAAGGTCTCATGCTCAAGAGCCAACTTGTGATGGTAACTCAAGCCATACAGATCGTTTACCCCAATCGGATAGCGAGACGAAGGGTCATATATGCTTTATATGTAGGTGGCACCATATATAAAGATTTTGAAAAGATAATATTACCCGCTTATCCTATATTATTTATATTATTTAATATGTTATAGCATGCATACTCTTTTTGCAATTTTTAAAATAACTAAATTGCCCATATTTGGATTATAAGAAATCTGAAATTATACATACTCTTAATTAATTTATTTTTTTTGGAATTCAAAATTGAGAAATTTGAAATTTAGGTTTTTCTTAGTTTCAGATTGAAAACCCAAAGTTTCAGATTTTGAATATATGAAATATGAATAATGATCTTATAGGATCCTCCCCCACCCATATGTGTAGGACCCCAAAGGATCACCATTAAAGTTGGCACGGATCTCTAGAAAAGTTGTCACATGGGTGTGAGACTTGACTTTTTTATAGATCCGTGTCAAATTTAATGGTGATCCTTTGGGGTCCAACACACATGAGTGGGAGAGGGTCCTATAGGATCATTTCTCATGAAATATTGAAAGTGGATGATGCAACAACTTTCCCAATTTTATACAATATTATACAACATTTTTTTTTTGGATTTTGAAAAATCCAAATCTTTTACATAAATTTCGGAACTTTGGATTAGATCCTCAAGATGCAAAATATGATCACGTTGTTTTTTACATAAATTTTGGATTTTTAATTTCTAAAATTAAAAAAATAACTAGACTCAAAGAATGTTTAATTTTAGATTCTTGATATCTGAAATATGGCCACTTTGTGATCTTAATTTTTTTTGAAAATAGATAACTTAATAGATAAATAATTAATTTTTTCATTCCTATTTATGTTGGGTGCGGTTTGTATAGAGCCTAGGCTCTAAACAATCAAATCAGAGCCTACCTTCAAATAGTGTTGAGAAATGTGGTTTTACTGTTGGAAATCTTTGTGATAGCCTTAAAATATATTTTTATATTTATTTATAAATTTCAAAGCTTCAAAAATAGTGTAGATCAACAGATCTATGAAAACTTGAAAATTAACGGTCTTAAAATGCGTTACAAAATACACTATTTTCAAAACTTGAAATCCATTTTTTTTCTCATGATCATGCATCTTGATGTCGAGATGATCAATTTGAAGATATTTGGGCATCAAAACAACCTTTTATAGCGAACTTTTTGAGGTAGGCTCAAATTTGATTTAGAGCCTCAACTCTATGTAAACTTTTCCCATATATATATATATGGAAAAAGCTCTTTTCAGCCCATGAGCTCATGGAACAGTGTAAGCCTAACAGCCCAGATTGAATCTGGATCGATCCAATGATCACAATTGTATTTTGTAATTCAATTTAATTTTTTTCAACAGATCCAAATTTTAATACCCCTGAAACGTTTTGCGGGTATTTTGGTATTTTATGTGAATTATTTTTTTAATATTTTTATTAAGTGCGCCTTGATGGGAAAAGTTTATTCTCAAACTTTCATGTTATTTGGATTTATATAAAAACTGTTAAAATTATATTGCAGATATACAGTCTTGATCGTCAGATCGACCCATATTCAATCTGGGCC
>NW_006497249.1:111102-126249 GCF_000471905.2 Amborella trichopoda
TACTTATAATGGAGTGACCCGAAAATAGGCTGTTATTATCTTGAAGGACCAATCCCAGAATTTTTTATTTTTTGCCAAGTTTGTCCTTGGATCGACATTACACTGTTGGACCGCTGTAAGAATACGATGGACCGCCTTTTCGTGGGAAAAAGGAGAGAGAGGTGTGGGTATAAGGGAAGGTAGGTTGGACGTTTTTTATTTTGGTTTGGGGTTATTTTGGGGTAAAAAGTGAAGAAAAAAAAACTTTGGTTGCGGGTAACTTGCATAGAATATCTAGTTTTGGGGATTATTTGAAATTTTCCCTAGAAATGTTTTTAGGAAAATATCTGTACGCTCTTTTTTGGTAATACCACTTTGTCATAAACAGAGGGCTTTAAAAACTTTATGGTGGTATAAATTTTTTTTAAAATTATATATTCTAACCCAATTTACCTTCTTTCACTACTCTTTTCTTTACAAACAAAAACTAAAATGATACCTCTATATGTCTGAGCCAATTTACCCTTTCTTGTTGCACTTTTTTACCCAAACAAAAATTAAAAACACAACTCCACATTTCTACTAAAATAAAAATGTTGCATAGAGTTTAGTTGACAAATAGAGGTGTTTTTTTAAGTTTTTGTTTGAGAAAAAAACAAGTAATCAAATGGGTAAATTGAGTCCAGGGGATTAGAAGAAATATGTTATAGAAAACCTATATTTCCAAAATGTTTTTAAAATCCGAGTCTGTGGGAAAATCGTATACCAAAACAAGGGATATTAAGAATTTCTTTTTTTTTTTAATCTAAAAATTTGAAAACCACTTAATATCACTATACAATTATTCTCAAAAGAACAAATTTAAAATTTACGTTTTTTAATTCTTAAACAACACCATGTACTTTAATAGTTTGTATTCAATCTCGAGTTTTCTAACACTTAAATCACGCCATCTAAAAATCAGATATTCTCTATTGAGTCTTGAAATATTATTTTTTTAAGTACATAGAGGATGTAATTAGGAAATCATTTTTTGTTAGGGTCGAAAAGGTTATATCCCCAAAAATTAGGGCTAGGTGCGATTTAACCCAAGGGAAAATGGACAGTGGATTCCCGCGGGAGTATAACATCTTGTAGCAACTATGTATGCATCTCTACTACATTACTAAGTCACATTTAAGGGGTGTACACGTGTCACAAGAGTTAAAGAGAACCCTATCTCTAGAGAAGATGTAGGGCACGTGACCTAAAAATATGCTTCTAACATATTTATTTAAACTGATTTACTATGTGCAAAAAATGTAATCTGTTAGTTATTAATGTAATTATTTATGCGCAAGCTTTCTATGCTTCTCCTACAACATAGAAGTTCTATCCTCCCCCTTATCCAACCGTCCATTCTGAATGGAGGGCTAAGATTGCCCCAATTACAATATCACGTCTCTACACTATTTTATTTTTAATGTTTTTTCTATAAACTATTTTGACATCAAACTTTGGAAGTCCATTCCTCTATTAAACTCACAGTAGTAAAAAATATATAACACAATATTTTCAATAAAATAAAATGACCAAAATACTCATGAAAACTTCAATGGGTATTTTGGTCACTTTATTTTATCGAAAAAATATTTTAAATATTTTTTATAGGTGCGTCCTAATGAGAAGATGGCATGTACCAAATTTCATATTCATACAATTTGTATAAAAAAAAATAAAAATAAAATACTTTGAGACATCGGATATAAGATCAAACAGTGAGTAAGCTCTCTTGATCAAAATTGGACGGCTGGGTGGTAGGGGGAGGATAGAGCTTCTATGCTTTAGGGGAACATAGAAACCTTTCCCATTATTTATTACTAAGGGGTTGGTTGAGTACCTGAAAATATATTACAGGGAAATAGATTACTAGGAAATATTTTGTGCATTTATTAATAAGAAAATAATAAAAAGAGATTACATAATATTTCCCCAAATATCGTCAAATCTATTACATGCGGGGAGGGTTGGGAAATATTTTACGCACATGACGGATAATTACTCCGCTCGTCTAAAAAACCATAAACCATAAACCATTTTTCCTCTCTTCTACGTACATCCTCTTCTTCCTCTCAAGATCCCCTTTTCTCTCTCAACTTGGTAAGCCTACCACTTCCCTCTCTCAGGGCTAGGAAATCTTTTACACGCTTGACGGAATAATCTACTATGGGCGTTTAAAAAACAAATTTCCCTCTCTCATGCGTAGATCCTCTTCTCCCTCTCAAGTTCCCCTTTTCCCTCTCAGCCTGGTATGTCTTCCCTCTCTATCTCAAGCTCCCATTTTCCATATTCAAGGCCTATCACTTCCCTCTGTATCTCAAGCTCTCATTTTCCATATTCAAGGCAATTTCTAAATCATGGTATCAATTTCTCTGCTCCAATCATTTTGTTCGAATCCACTCTCTCTCCTTTTCTTTGTTTCCTCAACCTTTCTCTCTCTTCATCAGACAATGCGTTCATCGAATCCACCCTCCCTCCTCTTCCTTGCTTCCTCAACCTTTTTCTCCTTTTCTCTCTCTTCATCAGGCACTGTGTTCATCGAATCCACTCTCTCTCCTCTTCCTTGCTTCCTCAGCTTTTCTTCTCTTCAGGCACTGTGTTCATGCAACCAAATATTCTATGTTTTCCCTTATGATATAGTCAATCCTCTTTACTCATCTTCTCTTCTCTGTCCCTATTTGAGCCTCCCTTCTCTGTCTTCTTCGAGCCTCCCTTCTATGTCCCTCTTCCAGCCTCCATTCTTTGTGCTCTCGCTACAAGCGAGCATAGTCAATCCTCTTTACTCAGCTTCTCTTCTCTGTCCCTCTTCTTTGGGACCCCCTTCTCTGTCCCTCTTCTAGCCTCTATTCACTGGGGTAGTAAATTATAATGATTACTAAATCTTTTGAAAAAAAAAAAAGATTTTTTGGGATTAGGGTTTAGATTGAGACAAAAAAAAGATAAATTATATTTTATTTACATAATAATGATTGCTCTTTAGATTGAGACAAAAAACCGATAAATTATATTTTACTTATTATAATGATTACTCTTTTGGAACAAAGAGGATTTTTTGGGATTAGGGTTTAGATACCAATAAAGAAGTGATAAATTACTTACACATTTACCTCTTCCAATATCTCAATCTAATTTTTAACGTAGTTTACCATTTCACAATATTTTTGTGACTAAAATAGTTCACTCAATGTTTATGATCAATATCAATTCACACTATTAAGTTATTAATCTTTGAGGCATGACAAACATGGTATAGTTATGCTATTTATACATATGCATTCCAATATTAAATAAGAATGTATACAAAGAAACCATTTATCTTTTGTGAATGGAGGTCACAATCATTCTCCAATGTTAAATGTCAAATTGGATGGCTTGAGGTGAGTCATGAAGGAATTTTTATTTTTTTTTGAAATTTTGTATTTATTGAATGACACGGGTACAACCACCCATTTTGAAATTTAAAGGATAAGAATGATTGTGTAAGTTTAAAGGACAAGAATGATTGTATGTACAAAGACAAATAGTTTCTTTGTAGACAATTTCATATTAAATCGCTATGTCGAGCAATGTAAGAGAAAACTTAAGGTGCAAGGTAGACAATTCCATATTAAACCACGTCAAGTAAGAGCAATGTATTTCCCAAGTTGCATCTAAATACTATCCAAACAGTTACAATCCATTTTCATGTAATGTATTACGTAGTAATCTATTACGTCAGTAATATATTTCACAGACAATATATTTCAAGGTATCCAAACGACTCCTAAGTCACAGCTAAGAGGTGGATACATCTAGCAAGAATAAAAACATATATTCTTAAGGTGGATTTAGGGTACATAAACTTTAAATGAAGCAGTTCGCCCTATAAATAATGTTCGGGATTGCTAATTTGATGATTTCTTTCTATTATCTTAAGGTAAATAATTTTTCTTTAGCAAACTATAATGCATAGACATCCTAGTAACATATAGTTTAAATTTATAAGTATATAGGACAGATAAACTAGCATGCCTTTTGGTTTAGAATCACATGCATACGACAAGACTTTGAAATAACATATTTCTTGATAAGTTTTTATTTTCCTCTCTGTAAAAGCCTTTCAAGTATTCCAGCTAATTTTTTTGGTTAAGTTAAAAATCCAGTTCTTTACTGAACTAAAAAAATTAAAAACATGTTAGGTATGTTGGAGGAGAATAGAAGCATACGACACGTGGGATCCTTTTAGAACCCACACGTCGATCAAATATAACCCCATGTCGGAAGGGTAAGCTTCGGTAAAGTGTTCTTATAGTCCCAAGGTTTTAAATAAATGTAAAAGTATGCTATGAGACTATTTACTTTTGGTGTAAGGTTGTCACAATTAATCTTGCCCATTGGATGTGAAATTGTGTGGTAGAATTTATTTCATTGACCAATGTCAAAGTTCAAAAGAAATTTTCTCGAACCTGACACACCTAAGCTATCAGATTTCACATTGGATCGTTGTCCTTGTACTAAAAGTCTCTATACAATCCCTAAATAAATTTCGAGGACTCTCACTCAGATTTTCATGGTAGTTTGGAAATAAATTTCAGCTTTAGTAAGAGAACTCTCTTAGTAAATAATATCTCCGAGCAAATTCTCTATATGTGAGATGCTCCTAAATAATCTCTGTCTAAATAGGAGGATCAAGGTTTACTGTTGTTGATATGAAAACTTAATATAGAACATGCAATATTGAAATTTTGGGAAAAAAATAAAAAAAATTTGAGGGGATTGTCAGGTTAACCTCTACGTAGTTTGGTAACTAAATTTTAATAAGATTTCCGTAGAGAGCCAATATTGACCTAAAAATGATAGGAGATCCTCCAAGTTTTTTACAATTAAATTAAAGTTTTTAAAGTCAAGATTTGAAATTTTTTTTTTTTTAAAAAAAGTAAATTGTATGACTCCGTATTATCACTCTCAAGTTAAGAAAAACAGAATTTCAATGTTTGTTGAGGATTTTTGTCTAGTGTTTTATGCTAGAGCCTAATTATATAAAAGAAAAAGTTTACAAAGAGACCATTTACTTTTGGAACAAGGAAATCACAGTCACTCTTGTCAAGGTGATTGTATGAGTGTCATTGACTAGACTCAAAGTTTAAAAAGAATTGTTTCAAACTTTGTGATATAATCTCAAACCAGACCTCTGACGTAAAAGTAGTTGTTGCATCGTTGTAACTAAGTAAATGGTCTCATAGTATACAATTCCTAATAGAATACATGCTATTAAGGTCCATGCCATGCTTTGAAATAAATGGATCGGTGACCCGGATCGTCCAAGCCAATAACAAGTCGGATCGGCGGATCGGCGATCCGGATCGAAGAATCAGCCAGACCTTCAATATTCGGCAATAAAAATTTCAAAAGTAACTAAATTTTTTTAAAATCTATTTTTTAGGTATTGAATAAAATAATGGTATTAAATAATAGTTTTTTATTATTTTATTGAAAATACATAAGTATGAGAACATGTTTTGTATTTGAGTATTTGTTATCCATTATATTCATTTTACAGTCAAATGAATTTTAAAATGCAACTCATTGCAATAGAATGGATCTCTCTGACTCGAATTTATAATGAAAAAAAAGAAAGTTTCTAAGCGTTTTGGATCTTTTGATTAAATAGAGAGAAAAAAAGGGTATGACATTAAAAAATAAATAAATCTAATGTGTATTAATTAGTACAGATAAAATATAGATTTTAAAAACATAAAATTGCAATCATGTTTTAAGAAAATTAGAAAAATAATAAATGAATTCATACTTGTAATATGGAATCATTTGTAAAGAAATTTGAAAATAGATTCTGAAATGGTATGAGTTAGTCTTATTTTTTTCTTTTGAAATGGCCAATGAGCTACCACTATTTTTTTAAAAAAAATATTCAATACACTAGTAGTATCAGTATTAGTTTTTACTTTTTATTATCCTTTAAGCTAATATTATTTTTGTCTCTTTAGTACCAATCAGTTAATAGCGTATTATTATTTTATTCACCCTGCGCAATGGCATGTTCGATACATTGAAGAAATGTAGGAGCAAACGCCTTTATAAAAAGTCTTAAATCCACCCTTACAGACCGCAAGATGGAGCCACTACGGCCTAGGTAGACGACCGTTTCACTTTTTTAATTGTAAAAGCCCTACGTTTTCAATTGCAAAAGGTAAGAGCTGCAAATTTTAATTGTAAAAGCTAAGAACTGTAAATTATTAATTGTAAAAAGCTATAAAATGAGGATTTTGATTGTAAAACCTAAGAACTGCAAATTATTAATAATTGTAAAAGCTAAGAAATGCAAATTAAAAACTTGGAAAAGTAAAATTTAATTATAAATGCTAAGAATTGCAAATTATCGAGGGAGATGGGTAGAGAGAGCAGGGGAACTTTCAATCTGATATTTTTAGATTGATTTGAAAATATGTTCATTACTTGCCCAAAAAAAAAAATACTTTCATTGTATTTTTGTTAGGGAACAAAAATTCAGTAATTCAAAGATTCCAAAACTCACTTCTATTTGAATCCATAATTTTATTTTTTTATACATTAAATAAAATAGTGTGAAATTCAAACAAAAATCTCTTATTTCACATTAATAATCCAAACAAACAAGAGAAAGAATGTAACTTGTAATAATCAATAACCAATAAAAAGAAAAGGAAGACTGTAAATTGTTAAAGAATAAAATCAATACTTACTTTGCTCAAAATTGTAAGGACATAACAAACAAATTAATTAAACAAATAAACTTAGAAGGAAGATGGCAAAAACATATAAAAAGTCTATTCATCATCATCTTCCTTGTCGTCTTGGACATAGTTTGCTTCTTTAACCAAATATCTGGCAAGAGGAATATGAGGCAAATCGTTCCGAATTTAAATTTAAATTCTTTCACCAAATATTTGGCAGAAGTAAGAATATTTTTCCATTTAAATTCATGAAGTTTTTTTGAAACCTTAAGCATTAAATTGGAAACAATTTAAATTTATTTACTTATTTTTTAACTTAAACCATACTGGAAATGATCTCATTCTTGAAATCATAACCAATATAATCTCAAGAAAGATACTTGGAAACATATCTACAGATCAAATGGAAAGTAAATTATTGATGCCAACCAAGTTTGGAAAACCAAATTATTGATGCCAACCAAGTTTGGATAAGCATGAAATCTATGCACGGCATTAAAAATTCAGATTTCTCCTATAAATATGGCAAGGCAATCCTGCTGAAACAGTAAGGCAAACTGAATACAACAGCTTGAAGATAAGAGCAGGAAAGGAAATGGAGAATTCAAAGGTCATTGCCATTCTCGCCGCATCTGCGACCATTACTCAAGAAAGGGTTAACCTAACCTTACCCCAAATGCTTTCATCTTTGGGGGCTTAATGGTATCCAAGTTGGGGATGAAGGTAAATTTTTATGTTATTTTTTATCTATTAAAATAAATAAATAAATAAATATATATATAATCATCATGCTTAGAGAGTATCTAGAGTCATGAGGGTCATCGGTATGGAATCCATGGTTGATTGAGTTTAAACCACTATTTGATTCTCATACCAAATTTCACATTCATACAATTTGGATAAAGAAAACTAAAAATAAAATACTTTGAGAAGTTGGATCTAAGATCAAACGGTGAGTGACTCTCTAGATAAAAATTGGATGGCTGGATGGTAGGGGGATGATAGAACTTTTATGCTTTAGGAGAAGCATAGAAACCTTTCCCAAAAAACATTATCCAACGTCAAAGAAATGTAGGAGAGAAAGTTCGTATAAAAAGGCTTAAACCAACCTTACAGGCAGCAAGGTTGCACGTGCTTAAAGTAAAAGTGAAAGATGGAGCAAACTCAACGTGAGTGCTTTTATAGCTTTGCGTTTTTAATTGTAAAAGCTAAGAACTGCAAATTTTAATTCACTTTTTTAACGTAAAAGCTAAGAACTGTTAGGAGTCCAGCTCGGACTGGACTGGCTCGACCGGGGCAGATCCCGATATAATTCACTTTATTAATTTATAAGCTAAGAATTACAAATTTTAATTGTAAATTGTATTGGGAAACATGGAACCGGTTGAGGCGTCCTGTTCTCTTTTACATAGTTGGCACAGACTGGTCAGACTCTATATATTCCTGAAATCAGATCGTCGAGAACGATATTTGATCTAGATTGCATGATCCTGAATTAGATCAATGATTTTTTAAATACTAGCTCGTGCTATATCTACATTTCCGTCCTTTGGACTTGTACAATCGAGTGAAATTCATAGAAGGCTTTCCTCTCTGGACTTATACAACCGGACGAAAGATTGGGTGAGCAGGGCTTGCCAAAATTTCGTTCATAAAAGGCCAAGCGTGTGGTTATATTACTTTGCAGGATGTGATAACTTCTCCACATCGCTTGTCATAAGTGACATTCGAGTCAGGTCAGACAACCCCGTGGTTCGATCCAATCTTGGTCTGGGCCCGAGTTCTAGTTTTAGACCTAATGGGTCAGATCAAGGTCCAAATCTCTGAATCTTATGCAAACCAGTTATTAGGTTCAAGAGACAGGGGAGAGTTATGCAAACCAGTTATTAGGTTCAAGAGACAGGGGACATGCTTTGAGAGGGAGGGATCACCTATACAAACCAAGTAGGCGGGTTGACATTTTATTAAGCTGGGATAGGTTGGCATTTTATTAAGCTGGGATATGGCAAAGAGACGCATGCGATAGATTTCTAAAGATTACTGGGCAACATTTTATTATGCTGGGATAAGGCAGAGAGACGCATGCGAAAGATTTCTAAAGATTACCGGGCAGAGAGATGCATACGAAAGATTTCTAAAGATAGATTACCCATCAAGTGACGTAAAAGATTTTTCACCTTTCACAGCACGTAATGTATTTCATGATTTTTGGGGAAATCTCGGGTAATCTATTTCCATTTCCTTACTATAAAGTGTACCCAAAAGGTGGAAATGTCATATTTCTTCGTAATCAATTGTCATGGAATAGATTTCCAGTTACCCAAACGACCCCTTAAATGTAAAACCAGGTTTTGGCAATTTTTTGTTAAACCAGTTTAGCCATTGATTTCATATGGTATGTGTCTGATTGACATTTATGACTAGGAGTGATTTTGATTTCGATTTCCTTGTATCAATGGGAAATAGGCGGGGGTGGCTTCATGCAAAAGTTCTACTATAATACAAGGAAAGAATCCTCAAAAACTAAGGGCCATTTGTTCGACCCCAAGTTTTTAAGGGTGCGATTTGTATAGAGCCTAGGCTCTAAACAATCAAATTAGAGCCTACCTTCAAATAGAGTTGAGAAATGTGGTTTCAATACTAAAATTATTTGTGATAGCCTTAAAATATATCTTCATATTTGTTTATAAAGATTAAAGCTTCAAAAATAGTGTAGATCGACATATCTATGAAAACTTAAAAATCTTGAAAAGTGACGGTCCAAAAATGCATTACAACATACACTATTTCCAAAACTTGAAATCCATTTTTTTCTCATGTCCATGCATATTGATGTCAAGATGATTAATTTGAGAATATTTGGGCACCAAAACAACCTCTTCTAGTGAAATTTTGGAGCTAGGCTCAAATTTGATTGTTTAGAGCCTCTGCGCTATATAAAACTTTTCCTTTAATATACACTCTTTTTATTCTAATGACCGACTATAGAAAAGAAAAATTATAAAACACACCTAAAAAGTGCTTTTTGAGCTCAATTAATATACACCATCCATTTTAGAGAAATGCTTAGATTTAGGATATGCAATGATTTTTTCCTTTTCTAATTTTTAGATTGCTTTATTATCACTAGATAAACAATATTAAAGAAGAAAAAATTGATTTTGAATTTGAATTTGTAGGTCTAGATCATGAAACTTACCAAATGGATAGTGGAGATTCATTCTGAGAAGGAACTCATTTTCTAGGGTGTAAATTGATCTTTTTAATTTTTGTATTTATTATTGGATGTGTGAAAATTTGGGGTCATAAAAATACCACTAACATGGTTTTCTAGAAGTATGGTTTAATTATATTATAATAACACAGTGACATGAAATTATTATTAGAAGCGTTACACACACACATACACACACACACATTATTTGTCTTTAGGATAAGGTGGTCACAATAATTTTGATCATTGGATGTGAAATTGGGTGGTTGTAATTAATCCATCAAAAAACATTTTCTCAAAGTATGTACCACACCCAAACTATCATATTTCACATCAAATGGTTATAACTTATGAGTAATTGTGACCTCCTTAGAGGTGATATTAAGGTTATAAGCTATTAGATTTCATTAGAGCTACTATTATGTGGCAGATTTAGTTACAACGTAACGAAATATCTTTTGATGGGGCTTCTTTAAGTATTGATGGTGTTAAAGATCGTATAATAAAATCTATATGGGACTGGTTGTCTTTCACACCAGAAGGTCGGGGTGTTCTTCCGACTGACATTTTTTGTCAATTTGAAAAACATAGTTTTCTCGTTCTCCTCTTTGGGCCATCCTCATTGGACTTAGAAGTTACTTTTGGAAAGTTGTCTCAAACTCAATTTTGATTGTAGCTCTTTAGGTAATCCAGACCCGGCTGGTATTGGTGATCTTCTTTATAATCATGAGGGTTAGTTTTATTCTCTTTGGCCGGTCCTTGTGGCTCCACCACAGCTAATCAAGCTGAAATGAGCTCCCTATTACATGGATTGAAAATTATTGTTGATAGGGGCTTCTCTGGAGACATTTTTATTGAAAGAGATTCTTCGAATTTTGTTAAATGGTATAGGTAGGAGCAGAGGATCTCATGGTCCTTACATGACCTCTGAGTCAAAATCCTGGTCTTTTTGCCATACCTATCGTGAGGCTAATGATGTAGCAGATGGTCTCGCTATGCTTGGAGTTCATCTAACTTCTATGCTTATCTCTTCTGATTTGATACCTTCATTGTAATATCATGATTTTTAAGCATCTATTTAATATGAGCTCATAACATTCATCAAAAAAATAAAATAATTGTGACCTCCTTGTATTAAAGATAAATGGTCTCATTGTATACAATCCATGAGTGAAGTTCAAAATAGTCATTAGTGAAGTTCTATAGTATTCACTCGTGTTATCATCGTCTTGAACATGTTTGAAAAAAAAATGCTTGAAAGGATATAAAATAGCTTTTCTGAAGAGGGAAAAAATACAACAAACGGCAACAATTCAGTTAGATGCATCGTCAAATCAGATCATTTCAAGAGCTTTATATTATTAAGGTCTTCATTTGGTCTCTTAAGACAATTCCTTGTGGGAAGAGAAATACTGTCAAGATGGTTAATGAAGTGCGAGAAATTACATGGGACCTGGGAGTATGCAACAACTATCCCATGCATGTGTGTTTGTAGGAGACAAAAAAAAAAAAAAAAAAAAAAAAAAGCCCTCCGAAATTGTATTATAGAAAAACCCATTTTGAAAGGGTGTGGTTACTATAGGGTTTCAACCTCAAATAATCCACTTAAGGCGCACCTCCAATTTTATCATAATACGTGATTTTGGTGTAAAAGATTCTTAGGATTATCTCAAAATCTATTTTCATATGTAATCATAAAATTTTAAATTTCAAAAATAGTTAAAATCAAGTAGATCTATAAATATATCAAAATCTTGAAAACGAACGTTTTAAATAATGTGTTACAAGATGCACTATTTCTGGGACTGTAAATCCTTTTTTTAAAAAATTTATACATCTCGATATCGAGAAGATTAATTAGAGAGTTTTTTTCATTATTAAAACAAACTTTCCCGACGAATTTCTTAGGTGCATCTTTAATTCTACGTTTTAAAGTTGCTACCTTATATAAAATTTTTCCTTTTAAAAAATAAAGGCGTGTTGGAACCCAAATTTATACAAAAACATATAGATTTCATCCAGATGATCTATACAATATAAAAATAGAGTTTTGATTTCTAATTTATTATATAATATTTTTCGTGTAATTAGCGATGTCCCCTCAACTTATTGGAGGGCACCTAGAACAAATAAAAAATAAAACATTTATAATAAAACTAAATGACCAAAAGCCCTTGCAACTGTCAAGGGTATTCTTATTTCATTGCTAGTACTGCTTTTTTGCTATTATCATCACGCTCGCCCATATTCAATGTCTGCAGACCCTAAATTATGCTACGAAATAAATTATCCAAAATAATAAAAATAAAAAACTATGAGCCATTGGATCAAGGTCTCATGCTCAAAAGCTAACTTGTGATTGTAACTCAAGTCATCCCAATCGTCTACTCAAATTGGATGCCTGAGAGCTGAGGTCCTCATATGCTTTATATGAGCGTGACACTATCTATAAAATTTTCTTTAAAAAGAAAGAAAAATTTAAGTGCATATCTTATATAATTTACAGTAATTAATCCGTTATTGCTTGCATACCCATTTTCACACTTTTTTCAAAATAACTAAATTGCCCACATTTCACCTATACAATATCAGGAATTATGCATACTCCTAATTTATTTATGTTCCAATCATTGAAATCCAACATCTGGAAATTTGAAATTTAGGTTCTTCCTATTTTTGAATATATGAAATATTGGAGGTGGATAACACAACAACTTTCCCAAGTTTACACAATTTACGTTTTTGAATATATGAAATCTTGGAGGTGGATAACACAACAACTTTTCCAATTTTACACAATTTACTTTTTTCCTATTTTCGGATTGAAAATCCAAAGTTTCACGTTTTGAATATATGAAATATTGGAGGTGGATGACACAACAACTTCCCCAATTTTACACAACATTCTCTGAATTTTTTTTTAATTTTTTTTTGATATTCATAATCCGAAAATCTGATATTTAGGTTTTACCTATTTTCAGATATTGAAAATCCAAAAATTTAGATTTTGAATCCAGAATATTGCTAATCGAATATACAAATTATTTTTTTTGGAATTTTAAAGATAAATTTTTTTACATAAATTTTGGATTTTTGGATTTTGATTTCTAAAATTAAAAATATAACCAGACTTGAGGAATGTTTAATTTTAGATCCCCAAGATCTGAATTATGACAACTTGGTGATTTTAAAGAATTTGTGAAAACAAATGTGAACGTAATAGCCGAATAATTAGTTTTTTTTCTTCCCTATTATATTACACACTTATTTTATCAAATTCGGTTTTAAAAAGATACTCCCAAGGCTTTAATCCCAGAAAATGTGAACGAGAGAGCATGAAAACATGAGAGGAGCTATAGTAGGGGTGGCAATGGGTCAGGTCGGTTCCATGTCAGCCTGGATCCTGCCTGAACCAGTCTCAATTCGTGTCTAGGAATTTGGATGCAAACCCGATCTAGTTCGGGTGTTGGCCTAGAACCTAGCAAGAATATTTTAAAAGATATTAAAAAATATCTCCATAGACCATATTTTCAACTTTCATTTCTTCCTGAACCCAAAATTTCAAAACCTATCTTCTAATCCCCCAAATAACTTT
The DNA here is from genome assembly GCF_000471905.2 of Amborella trichopoda. The sequence goes on from NW_006497249.1 coordinate 124,640, forward strand.
ATCTTTTTTTTTTTCTAACTTTTAACCCAAACAAATCATTAAAGACATCTTTTTCGTATCTCTCTCTCCTCACGTGTTTCAATCTCTCTCCTGACGTGTTTCTCTCTCTAGACTGGTCATGTTCAGAACTCTCTCTCTTCTTCTTACACATCTTCTCTCTTGTTCTTACTCTCGGCCTGCAATGGGTCATCGGAATTTATTATCGAGGTATTGCGGCTGACCAAGCCCTTTCTCGATGGTTCTAATGAGCTCCAAAAGCCTGTCGGCCAGAGTCGAATTCCCATGATCAACATGAGCAATGATTGAGAAGTTCCTGATTCTTTTAGACGGGAACCGGCTCAAATCAATGACGGTTTCTTGGCTAGAATGGTTACTTTACCAAAGTGAAGTAAGTCCCACCGGCCTATGCTCTTTGGTCCCATTTGGTAAGCTGATGGTTCTTCACCGGCAATCATAGGCTTGCTTTTTCAACGACGGAGCGTATACTCTTGCACATTCCTCAGACAATAATAAGCTCCTTTACTCTAAAGCTTGGCCGACAACAGAACAATCTTCTAGCACGATCAACATGCTAAAATGCATGTTCCTGAGGTCAAAGCACCCCACCAAACTTCATTTGCCCTATGGTTGCCCAGCTAGTTAATTTTTCAAGGTTTGCAACATGAAAGGAGAAAAAAAAATAACAGCCAAAGCTCAAATGATTAAAAATATTTCATTCCAAAGAAAGGCCAATTTACAAAAAGATGGAGATTCATATATACAAAAAGCCCTCAAAGAAATAAAATCGATGACAACAGATCATCGAGTCCAGCTTGAAAGCTCGCTTTTGGCATGCTCAAGCTGGCGCAGTTCTTCAGCAGTAGCCGGCGTTCTCATCGGCAGCTCCAAGTTCGGCCAATCTAGCTTTGATGATTTTCTTGAGGTGAGTTTCAGGGGGTTTGTGTCATGTGTTATGGTTCAGTTGGGATTTTCCCTTTAGGAAAGGGGGGAGGGGAAGTGGGAGGAGGTGGTGGTTTTAGGAGGGGTAGGGGAAGTGGGAGGTGACATGGTAGAGGACAGGAAAGAGTGCACGGAGCAGCTGACAGGGCTGGCAACATGTCTGCTGTATGTGCAAGGGGAGGCGGCGGCGCCCACCAAGGATTGCTGCAGGGGCCTGAAGCAGGTGGTGGAGAAGAGTGGAAAGTGCTTATGCATCCTTATCAAATACTCCACTGACCCCAACCTCCGCATCAAGAACAACACCTCTCTCACTGCCAAGCTACCCCACTCTTGTAGCGCCTCTGTCGATATACTCTACTACCCAGTTTAAGCTCTACCCTCTCTCTCTAACCTCTTTCGGGTTTTCAATGGTGGTTGTGGTGGTAGTTTTAGAAGGGGAGATAGAGAGAGAGAGGTTTGGTAGGTCAATCGGGGGAGAGAGAAAGGGAATCATGACAAGAGAGAGAGGGCTTTAGAAACATTATCTAGATCGTTTGGGCCAAAAGAATTAATAAAAAATGAATAAAATATGTAGTAAGATATGATTTGAAGCCTTAGGTCAATGGAGAAATGAAAGTTGTAAATGAAGTCTATAGAGATATTTTCCCTTTCAAATATATATACGCCATAGA